>ML278970.1:111359-129680 GCA_005239495.1 Nicotiana undulata
CCCCCCCCCCCCCACTTCTCCTATCACCCCTAAATCACTTCTCCTATCACCCCTAAATCTCCTCTTCCTCCACGAGTCGCACTCTTTTTCCCTCCAAAACTAAAACTCTTCCCCGCCCTTACCACACACACACGCCCCTTTCCCCTCCCCAAATATTCCCAGCCCTAATCCTCCCAAGTCTCAACGCTAATCCCACCCATACCACACTTTTTCACTTCTCAAAATCTCCTCTCACTCTAGGTAACATTTTCTTTTTTCCAATTTTTGTTGGGTTTTATTTTGATTTCTTGGTTATGTAGTAGTTTTTCTTCTCTTTCTTTTAGAATTATTTTTTAGTGTATACACAGTGCTAGTTGGGTGTGGTACTTGTGTAGATGTATATATTAACTTAGGTTGGATGACATTGTGGTAATTGTGGTGGAATTTGGTTAATAACATGGTTAAATTGGGGGCTCCGGTGAATGATGCCAACAAAGTGTTTATTAAAATGCCACAGTGAGTGTTAATGGTAATTGTGACCAATTGTGCAGGTGAAATCTGAGTAACCGCAGTTGGGTCACATCTTTTGTGCTTCGCTAATAATGTTCTTTGTTTCAGGTAGTATAGCACCCTCCAAAAAGCGTCGAACCACCGGTACTGCATCCAGCAGACAAACGGGATCATCTAGAGCACGAGCGTCAACTGATGCTCGTCCTTATGATAGTAACAGGTTCGTCTCCGCCGCTTCTCAGGAACGTTTTGCTGCTAAGGAACCAAAGAAAACAATACCGGAGAAGGGCATGGATATAGGGTCTCTCCAACATGGTTTTCCCAACATTTACAATGAGCTGGTCCGGTGTGGGTTGGAGATTATCTTGGAAGAACCAGAAGAGGCCAATTTGATGGTTGTGCGAGAATTTTACGCCAACGTTTCGGAGCATGTGAATGATGTGGTCACAGTGTGCAAGAGGAATGTTGACGCCTCTGTGGAGGCCATTAGGAGAGCATACAGGCTGCCCGATCCTGTGGCAGAGCTAGACGACTTCTATGAGGCCTAGGGTAGATGATACACCCAGTGGGAGGTGTTCTTTGAAACAATATGTGTGCCTGGAAAGGAGATAGTGTGGATGCAATATGGGCAGAAGTTCAATTCGTCGGCACTAACCTTTGAAGGGAAGTGTTGGATGTATCTCATCAACAACCGTCAGATCCTATCCTACAACACCACGGAGTGAATTCTCCTCGCGCTACATTGATTTGGTGTTTCATGAAGGGCCACAACTTCTACGTGGCCAAGCTTATTGAAGAGGAGATGTTTACTCGTTGTCCGATCTAGAGGTATGTTTTCTTATTCCCTTCCCTAGTCACTAGATTATGCCGGGCAGCTCAGGTGTTAGGAAACTTGAGGGTGGATGGAAAAGTGCCGAGAGAGGCAAAGTTTCGTGCGGATAAGGTGACTATTTGGAAGGAAATTGTGGCAGCTGGTGGTGATAACCGGGATGATGCACCTGAGGAGGAAGAGGATGAGCAGGAGGGAGTAGATGATGAGCCGCACACCCATGAGCATGTCGCGGACACCGTAGGCTAGGGTCAATACGGGTGATCGGTTAGATGCCTTAGAGTAGGAGATGGTGGGGTTGCGTACCACGGTCACTGACTTAGGGACGCGCGTTGATTCGTTGGCCACCCAGAGTGCTAAATTTGAAAAGAAAATAATGGGTTGGCTGCGAGCTCTAGGTCGAGCATGTCATCTAGACCTGGGGGCTGTCTCCGATCAAGAATGATCTGTTAGGGAAGTTCCTTTACCTCGCATTTCTTTATTTTTGATGACATCGGGACATGCCATCTTTTTAAGTGTGGGGTGGGGGATACTTCGTTGTATGTGTATATATGTAGGAACATAATTGGTTTTGTTGTTTTGGGTAGCAGTCTAACTTTGTAAGTTGACTTGTCCCGATGATGGATCTCACTTGACGGGGTTCTTGAGGGTCTAAGTCGATATAAAAAAAAGAAACAAAATATTTTCTTTGGTAGGTAGTGTATCAACTCCCCCTTGGTTTTTTTTTTGTCCGCTGTACTTTTCCAAGGGTTTTCCTTGAACCAGGTGTAGTTAGTTTTTGTTATTTTTTTGGGTACTTATGGGCTATGAGCTGAGATATAAAGAGAATCCCTTAAAGTTGTTATGCCTTGAACACAATAGACACTGTTGATTCTTGTTAGAGTGCCTCAAATTGTATGTTCGTAACTTGACTTAAGTACTCAGACGAGAGTGATTTGATAAGCCAATCTGGAGTGAGTCATTTGCCATGTGTGTGTGAGATTTATTGTATTCTATGCACCGCATTTGATGCATAGAACTTGCTCATTGTGTCTGCAAAGCGAAATAGTAGCTTTATTCAGTCTTAGAAGTGATATAGGCGTTTCTTTGTTAAGCCAGTTATATAAAGTAGACCCACCTAAATGTGATATATTGTAGTCACCCATGTTGAGCCTATAAGCTTGTTTCCTTGGCAATCACATTACAAGCCTTACCCAATTGTTTGAATGGACCATCTATTTGAACCTCTTTACCACCAATGAGCACTTGAATTGTTATGAACTGTATAAAAGTCAAAGTGTAAATTAAACACGATAGGAACTCCATTTAGTTCAATAAGACAAGACTCGACACATCCCCAGAACCCGGCGACACAAGTACATGAGCAGTTTCTAAGAATTTATACAATTATACAACTCTTTTCCGACAAATAAATGGGACAAAAGGAATAGAGATACAATGTAAAGATATAGAAAGAAGGAGACTCTGTCAACTGCGGAACGCCTCCGGACGAATGCAGCCCGAGCAAGTCTCTAAACCAATCGCTGAACTATGAAGGTACCTGTGCAACAAAATGCACAGAAAGTGTAGCATGAGTACATATACATATATGTACCCAGTGAGTATCCCGCCTAACCTTGAAGAAGTAGTGACGAGAGGTCGACTCGATACTCACTAGGGTCCAGCAGTAATAACATATGATAAAATATGATGAAATATGGTAGGCATGTCAGGGAAATAAGCAACAAGTACACGTACTGAGAACCGAAAAATCCAAACAGTTACTGAACTTAAACAATAAAGCACTTTCAAAAGTAAGACCACCGAATGAAAACAATAATCACAAATTCTTAGATCCGCCGTGGCGTATGACCCGGTCCCATAAGGTACTTTTCTACACTCGTCGTGGCGTACGGCCCGATCCCATATATTTCACAATTTCTTTTCAATTCCGCCGTGGCGTACGGCCCGCTCCCATATATTTTACAATTTCTTTTCAATTCCACCGTGGCGTACGACCCGCTCCCATATATTTCACAATTTCTTTTCAATTCCGTCGTGGCGTATGGCCCGCTCCCATATATTTCATAATTCATTTCAATTCCACCGTGGCGTACGGCCCGCTCCCATATATTTCATAATTTCATTTCAGTTCTGCCGTGGCGTACGGCCCGCTCCCATATATTTCATAATTTCATTTCAATTCCGCCGTGGTGTACGGCCCGCTCCCATATATTTCACAATTTCTTTTCAATTCTGCCGTGGCGTACGGCCCACTCCCATATATTTTATAATTTTATTTCAATTCCGCCGTGGTGTACGGCCCGCTCCCATATATTTCATAATTTCATTTCAATTCCGCCGTGGCGTACGGCCCGCTCCCATATATTTCATAATTTCATATTACTTTCTGTAAAATAATTCTTTTCATCTTATTTTCCGTAAAACAATTCCTTTAATGTTACTTTCCGTAAAACAATTCTCTTCATTTTATTTTTCCGTAAAACAGTCATTTTCATTTTATTTTCCGTAAAATAATTCTTTTCATTTTATTTTTCGTAAAACAATTCTTTTTATATTATTTTCCATAAAATAATTATTTTCATGTTATTTTCCGTAAAACAATTCTTTTCATTATATTTCCGTAAAATAATTCTTTTCATTTTATTTTTCGTAAAACAATTCTTTTTATATTATTTTCCATAAAATAATTATTTTCATGTTATTTTCCGTAAAACAATTCTTTTCATTATATTTCCGTAAAATAATTCTTTTTATATTATTTTAAATTCCACGAAATCTCAGAGGAGCAAAACTACACATAGCAGGACTTCATAACATACAGCTCATCACAAGGAGAACACAAGGCATGATGTGGGGCCTAACTACCCGGACATAACAATAATAGCCGCTACGTACGGACTCTCGTCACTTGGTGCGTACGTAACCCCCACAAACAATTACACACAGCATGTAGAACACCTATGGGGACAGTTCCCTCTTACAAGGTTAGAAAGGAGACTCACCTCGCTCCGAAAATTTATCACCGGCCTCCAAGCCTCCATGCGACTAAAATGGATGTGCAACGCTCCCAAACTATCCAAATAACGATAATTCAATAAAAATATACTCAATAGGTCATAACTAATTCAAATCACAAAGTTCCTCAGCCCGGCTCAATGAAATGACCAAAATTCCCTCAGGCCCACGTGCCCGGACCTCGAAAATTCTTGAAGAAAATCCCTACCCGAAGCTTTACTAATTCAATTACACATTTTACTCAATTATTCATGCTCAATTCGTGGCTAAAATCCAAATTTCCAAATTCTAGGTTTCTTCCAAATTTTCCTCAAATTTTCCCTAATTTCCATGTTCTAATCCATGCAATAATCTTGTATCTAACTTGAAATGAGTAGGAGTAACTTACCTTAACATAGATGACGAAATTCCTCTCTTGAAGCTCTCCAAAAATCTCCCATGGCTTTGAAGAAATGAAGAAAATGACCAAAATCCCGGTTTAAAACAACACTGCCCAGGTATTTACTCATCGCGATCGCGGAAAATTCTTCGCGATCGCGGAGAACAATTTTCCAGCCCAAAATTTGCTCTTCGCAATCGCGGAAAGAGCTTCGCGATCGCGGAGAACAATTGCACAGCCTGCCCGGACAGCCTCCAATAGAATAGACATAAATTTTTGCACACAACTCCAAATGACAAATGGTAAAATGTTCTGATAACTAGACTCAAAGATCTACAACATTAATGTGTTGGTCATCTTCCAATTCCTTATATATATTTAGATATAATCTGTCAAAATCAGCCCATGTGCAACACAACCTTCTTCTTCAAACTTCCCGGACACCCTGTAGTGTAACAGCCATATCTCTTTGTAAACAAATCCAAATCATGAATGGTTTACTTTTCTAGAAACTAGACACAAAGGGCTACAACATTCACTTTTATACCATCTCATAATTCCTTATAGATTGTGAGAAATGAGCCTCCGAAGTTGAGTCAGTGCAGCAGAAGAGTTACTCTACGCGATCGCGAAAGGCTTTCCGCGATCGCGATTCACTGGCCCGTTTCTCACATTTTACTCACCGCGATCGCGACCAATTCCCCGCGATCGCGTAGAACACTGTTGTAGCCAAAAACCAGCAGTTATAAATGGCCTAGAAATGGTCCGAAACCACCCAGAAACTCACCCGAGCCCCTTGGGACCTCATCCGAACGTACCAACAAGTCTGGAAACATATCACGGACTTGGTCGAGGCCTCAAATCACATCAAACAACGCTGAAAACACGAATCGTGCAAGAATTCAACTTTATGAACTTTGAAATTTCTAACTTTCACATCTGACGCCGAAACCTATCAAACCACGTCCGATTGACCTCAAATTTTGCAGGCAAGTCATATTTGACATTACGGACCTGCTCCAACTTCCGAAATTGCATTCCGACCCCGGTATAAAAGTTTCCATTTCCGGTCGAATTCTTCAAAAACCTTCAGTTTTCTATCTTTAGCCATGACCTTAAATTGACTTCCGGATATCCGAATTCACTTCCGATCGCGCCCCCAACTCCTGAATCACCATACGGAGCTATTCCCAGACTCGGACTCCCAAACGGATATCAATATCATTGAAATGTACTTCAAGTCAAACATAGGAAATTTCCTTAAAATACTGACTTTCCACAATATGCGCTGAACTGCTCCCGTGTTATCCAAAACCCAATCCGGACATACGCCCAAGTACGAAATCATCATATGAACCTGCTGGATTATTCACATCCTGACCGAGGTCGTTTACTCAAGATTCCAGTCTTACTCAATTTCTTCAACTTAAGGCTTCTGAAATAAGAATTTTCCTTTAAATTTAACTCCAAACCTCCTGAATTTAAACTCTGACAATACACACAAGTCACAATACCCGAAATGAAGCTGTTCATGACTCCCAACTGTTGAACGACGCGCTGGATCTCAAAATGACCGGTCGGGTCGTTACACAAAGTGTGGTGTGGTTGGTTTGGGTTTTGAGTGGAATTAATGAATAAGGAGAAAGGTGCAGTGTTTTGAAAAAAATAAGCGCCACTTGAATTGAAAAAAGAAAAAAAAGGGAGAAATAGTCCTTGATAAGGGGTGACTTGATGTAATTGTCCTTAAAGAAGTATGGGGAAATATAAATTGCAGTAAAGGTGGAATGTCTGGTTTGACATAAGTATGGTTCTGAAGGTGAAAGTAATTGTATTAAAGTTCTTAGGGAGGTGTAGTAACTATATCCAAATATATCCTAACAGTCCTTTAGCCTACATAGCAACCAAATGAAGTCCTAATTGATCTTAGACTGAACGAGCTCGATTAGTAAAGTAGTACACTACGGGCAAGCCTGTGGTGAATCTTTGTGGCATATGAATGTTCTTTCTGAGAGAGTGAACTTTGTCTATCTGAGTTCCTAATTATTCTTAATGTTTATTATTTATGGGACTACTCTCATTTTCGATGTGAGGGAATTTGATTCATGAAGGAAAGGTATGTCTTGACCTCTGTATAGAGTAAAGTGAGTAAGTTAGGAATATTGCACGACACGTGAGAGTCGACTCTTGAAGCAAAGATGTTACACTCCTAGACTCAAATTGTGTTGTATGTTCTTGGTGTGATACGTTAGGGAAGTGATTAGCGAAGGAACCTCTGTAGAGTATGGTTGATTGCTCGGGGACGAGCAATATTTTAAGTGTGTGGTGTTGATAATAGGCTAGATTCATGTAGTTTAGCGATCATTTACGCCCTAACTTGGCTATGATTCACTATTATATGAAGGTTAAATGACAAAAATGGCTTTAATTATGAATTGTGTGTTTTGCAGGAGCAAGTCTTGATTATGAGGACATAGGACAGCGTTTGGAGCAAATTTAAAGCAAGGAAAGCCACTCGGAGGTGAATGAGCATGAAAGAAGAAAATAAAAGAGAGAAAATTGTTGACTGCAAGAGCGCGGTCCATGAGCGGCCGCGCTCGAGCAGTGGAAGCCAGGTAGATTTGAAGGCCATATGCGTGGCCCATGCACGGTCCATGCATGGCCGTGCTAGTGCAGGAGCGACAAACAGATTTGAAGTCCATATGCGCGGCGCACTCTAATAATAATGGCATGGCATCACCCTTCGTGCTTTTAATTTCATTAATATGGCACGGCATCACCCTTCGTACATTATCACTCACAATATCGGCATGGCACCACACTTGGTTCTTTAGCACTCACTCACAATATCACGCACGGCATCACCCTTCGTGCGTTACACTCTTCCTCACCCAATCAAATGAAATGATAACATCCCGACAAGGGAATCAACAGTATAAACAATAATAAAAACCATAACGTCCCGGCAATGGAGTCAACAATGAAAACCATATCATCCCGGCAAGGGAAACAACTATAACCAATCTCGCTTAATCAATTAGCTTCACGAAATAAATCTCAACTTGAACCAATACTTAGCAGTAGGTAATACAGAGAAAATACCATCATCATGGATAATTATCAAATTAAATCTAAGTAGTGCTTAATGAAAGATCATATCAATCACAATATACGACTCACGGGCATTCTTGACACCAACGCATAGGTGATCGTCACCACACCTATATGTCGAACACAACACTAACACGTAGTAAATCTGACACAACGCATATTCCCTCAAGTTAAGGTTAATCCAAACACTTACCTCGGATTTCACGGCCAAACTCAACCCTCAAATACCACTTTCCCTTTAGATTTTGCCTCCAATTCACTTGTATCTAGATATAATTAACTTAACAAAATCAATAAATGCTAAAGAATTCAACCCCAAGGCCTAATTATAGGTTTTCTATCATTTTCCCCAAAGAGTCCAAAATCGACCCCGGGCCTGCTTGGTCAAAACTCAAGGTTCGGACCAAAATCCGATTAACCATTCACCCACGAGCCCGAATATGAAATTAATTTTGAAATCCGACCCCAAAACAAGGTCTAAATTCCAATTATACAAAAATTTCTAACTCTACCCAAATCCCCAATTTCAACCATGAAAACCCTATAATTTTAGATAAAAATCGATGAAATGCAATGGGTAAATGAAAGGAAGAGGATTAGAATCATATACCAATACTTTAGGGAAGAACTTGTCTCTTGAAGATTACCTCAATGCTCTCTATTTTTTGAAAATATGAAGTTATGGCCTAAATCCTGTCTTTTTGATTCTGTTTTGAAGACACTAGATAGGTCTTCTTCGCGTTCGCGAAGCATAGGTCCTATTAACCTTTGTGTTCGCGAGACACACTACGCGTTCGCGAAGGTATGTCCCCCCTGACCTTCGCGGTCGTGAGCCGCTTGCCGCGTTCGCTTAGTGTATCAGTTCCCCCTCCCTCAATTCCCATTCTAAAGCTACGCGTTCGCAGTTGACCGGTCTCATACTCGTAGAGCAGCCCCCAGTGCTCTGCGTTTGCGTCCAGGTCTACCTGTTCGTGATTAACAAACCCAAACCCAGCCTAATTTCCTCTTCGCGTTTGCGTGAGCCACTACGCGTTCACGAAGCATAGTGCATCAGGCACCAGATACCACAACTACACCAGATTTTTCAAAGTCAAAAACACTCTGAAGCCTATCTGAAACTCACCTGAGCCCTCGGGGCTCCAAACTAAACATGAACCCTACCCTAAAAATACCCTTCGGACCTACTCGTGTGATCAAATCGTCAAAATAACACCTAGAACTACGAGTTTAGCATCAAAATAAAAGAAAAATCTCAAGAACCTTCAAAGTTTCAAATTTTACAACCAAAGGTCCGAATCATGTCATATGACCTCTGTATCTTACAAAATTTTACAGGCACAACTCAAATACCATAATAAACCTGTACCGGGCTCCAAAAAATACGGGCCCGATACTATCAAATTCAAACACTGTTAAATTTCCAAAAACTCTTATGATTTCAGTTAACAATTTCTTTTAAAAATTTATTTCTCCGGCGAGGTACCTCGGAATTCAATTCCGGGCATACGCCAAAGTCCCATATTTTCCTACGGACCATTCGAGGCCGTCAAATCACGGCTCTGGGTCTGTTTACACAAAATGTTGACCTAAATCAACCTACTATTGTTTTTTCCGGGTAGTTAGGCCCCACATCATGCCAAAATATACTTCTTGTAAGGAATTATATGTATGTAATAATATCCTGTTATGTGGTTTTGTTCCTCTGAGATTTATGGATTTTAAAATAATATGGAAGGACATTGTCTTCACGGAAAAATATTATGAAATGAATTGACTTACGGGAAGGAATATGAAATAAATTATTTTATGGAAAGTATTATGAAAGGAAAAGAAATGACTTATAAGTTTTGTACTCACGTAAGATATTATTGTTTCCCCGAGCTTTCATTTACTTAAATAATTGGAAAGGATTGTGGTGAAATGAACTTTACATTCTGTGTGTGCATGTTGTCGCATCGTAATTTACATCCCGCGAACGATATGTAATTTCCTTCACTCTTGTGACAGTGCATTCTTGGTACATGTCGATCGATCCCCGGCAGTGCACAGGGATTTAATTAAGAATGCACTCTTGGTACGGGCCGATCGATCCCCGGCAGTGCATGGACGAGAGTTGTACTATGATGTGATATGATTACACTGAGAAACACACTTATGGTTTGGGTCGTTCGATCCTCGGCAGTGCGCAAATATGATTATGGTAAGAATGCACTTATGGGACGGGCTGGTCGATCCTCGGCAGTGCATAGATACTAACCTTCTGACTCCGAGCGGTTGTCTTACTCCTGTGTGCGCATGACTATTTGGTACTATTTTCCTAATTTATGATTAGACAGATGTTTTGGGGAAAATAGAGAGTGGAAGTTGTCATTGCTTTAAGTATTTATTTGGAAACTCTATGTTTTCTTCATAATTGTTGTACATTATTTACATGTCTACTGCTTTCCTTATATCATGTCTTATACTATTATTGTTGGACCTTAGTAAGTGTGAAGTCGACCTCTCGTCACTACTTCTTCGAGATTATACGGGATACTCACTGGGTACATATATGTATATGTACTCATACTACACTTTCTGTGCATTTTGTTGCACAAGTACTTTTATAGTACAGTGATCGATTTGGGGACTTATACTGGCTGCATTCATCCAGAGGCGTTCCGCAGCTGCCAGAGTCTCCCTTTTGTGTACTTACATTTTATATTTATTGCCTTTGTCCAATTTGTTTTTCGAACAAGCGTTGTATAATTGTATAAATTCTTAGAAATTGCTCATGGACTTGTGTCACCGGGTTCTGGGGATGTGTTGGTATTTATTTTATTATATTAAAGATGATTTCCTATCGTATTTGATTTACAAGAATTTTAAATTACTTGGTTATAAAATGTAAGAAATGCACGTTTTCGAAAATGTTAAACAGGAAACTGTTCCAACTGATTAAGGGGTCGGCTTGCCTGACGGTGATGTCCAGCGCCATCACAACCCATAGGTTTTGGGTCGTGACAACGTGGTATCAGAGCTCTTGGTTCCTGTAGGTTTCACGAGTCATGAGCAAGTCTAGTAGAGTCTTGCGGATCACTACGGTGACATCTGTACTTATCTTCGAGAGGATACATGGCTGTTAGGAGTACTTCCCTTCTTGATTCCTCATCGTGCGATTTGATTCCCTTAATGCTTATGCCTATGTTTCTTCCTACTCAATCTTACGCGTCGCAAAGTGCTTCTTATGAATTGGGAATTTGAGGAGTTGTAATGGTGCTACAGATACGATGTGTGATGTTTCCGTACATAGTTAATTGGGTTGTTGCTATCGCCTTGCAAAAGGATATTATGTTGTTCTAGCTCAGTAGCTGTGTGTCTGGGAGCCTTGAGACTATGCTCAGGATGTTAAGATGCTTACGGTCAGTTATCGCACGGCATTGTTATGATGGTAAAATGATTGCCCATATGTCGGGGTGATGAATGGCTCGAAGGGAGGTCTTCTCAGAGTGCGTTTTGAGATTTCAGTATTTGAGTTCCGGCAGAGGAAAGGCATTTGGACTATGAACGATTTGGTTCGGGTTGGTAAGGTAGTAAGACTTGGTGTTAACGAGAAAGGTGGAGTATTCACCTGTGTTGTGGTATCGTTGTTTGATCTAATAGCAAGCGTTAAGTTCGCTGGTGTTATAGCTCTTTGAGTGCATTGGGTTAGAGTGTTGAAGAAGCGGTTGCCAAAGATCGTGGTGTGTAGTGGTTCAGAATTGAATAGTTACTTCTAATAAAGGCATCTCGAGAAAGACGATCTTCTGGGAGTTTTAAGTCGTGATGATCTGCTGGTTCAAGAGCCACATAGAATGATATTGAATTGAGGCCTCAATTGAGAAGCATGTGATGAAGGGAGACATATGAGAAGTGTTAGGTGGCGCCTAAATCTCTAGATGCCAGGTGTCAGAGACGGAAGTCGGGTAGTTGCTTAAAGGAATGAGTTTAACTAAGTGGGAGAGTGGTAGTGTAGCCTATGAGTTCAGTGGTAAGACAGCTGCCTACCTTGAGGAGGAGTTAGAGTGGCTTGAGAATTTAAATGGACAAGGATTAGGTACCCGAGCAAAATCTGAACTGTTGGTTATTGGCGGAAGGTTGGATGCCACAGGGAAGAGTTGTTAGGGACGAGGAAGGATGCTATATGGTGGTGAATTTGAAGATGTTGTAGCGCATTTAGTAGGTATCCATGAGAAGAAAAAAAAAACAGGTAAAGTTGGTGAATGAGAACAAGCCTAGGGTGAAGTATTGATGTTGCAGACGAGGTGCGCCCCAACATTATTGGAAAGTGTCAGTTGGTGAATTCCACAGGTGGGTTATCCCCTATGAGTAGGTTACCGATTGTGTGATTGGCAAAGTTTCTCAGGGGATTCTAGTGGCTATTCAGTAGGAGGACGAATATGTGAAGGATGCTAGAGAATTTGAGTATTAATTGGATGCTAGCAGGAGATTCTAGAAGAATTTGACAAATTGGTTGAGCAAGATTTTGTTAACAGAGGAGAAAGGATCTCAAAAGTGTCTAGAATGGTGCAAGAAGTAGCTTCGAGCTAAGTGGGGGAGTTCCACCATATGCGATTGAGTTGTAAGATTGTGTTTTCATGGGGATGTGGATTGTCGGCGTATTGGTATGTTATTTGGATCGGGTTGCACGCCGCAACAATGTGATGATGAGTACGGTTCCCTATATTTATTTCTCTTATGTTATACTTCCTGTATTCTGAAGAAAGTTCATATTAGTTGCGTTAGTTGAGTAGTCCCTTCTTGAGTCAATTCTTTATGTATCATGTTCGAGTTGTGGCCTATTGGCGCATGGTGGTATCATGTGTGACGGTTGGTCATGTCTGGGGTGATTTGTGGTCTGAGCAGTTCATACTGGGTTGTGGCCGCACGGGCAGGTGCACGAGGTGTGAAGAAGTGATTCCAAATAACTCAAAAGCAGTTCTTGGCACGTTCGAGGACGAACGTCTGTTTAAGTGGGGGAGAGTGTAACGACCCGACCGGTCGTTTTGAGTTATCGGACCCCGTTTCACTAAATGAGATTTATTTTGAATTTATAAGTATCACGCTATTTCAAACAAGGGATAATAAATTTTTGAATGTGAGAGGGTAAGCAAATTGAAAAAAAAAAAGAGTTTCGTCGAGGTTTGACATTTTGGAATAAAATACGGCCCGAGCTAAAATACTCGGTATTTATGGACTAGTACCATGCAATGTACCATGTGACCACGGTAGTGTAATATATAATATATAAAGTATATATGAAGTATTCTGAAAATAAATAATATTTTAAGTAATTTGTGGTAATTTTTAAATTATGCGGGTAATGGATTAATTACCGGGTAACGAAATATTATCCGGTTAACTAATAAGTGGGTAAAGATTAATAATCTCCACCCACTCTCCACGAGGCAGCAAGCCACTAACGTGGCCTATGACTCTTAAGTCATGATGGCTTAGTGGCCATTTAAGATTATAGGCATTTACTAGTGTAAGACTCAAAAAAAGTCTAGTCTTTAACATTATCAAAAACTAGTTCGTCAATTCTATTTATGATACTGTAAAACAAGAATTTGTTTTATGAAACCTTACGGCTCAAACCTCCATCCAGCAAAATTTCCTACGAAAATTATTTCATCAAATCATTTCCAACGAGAAGTTTTAAGATCGTAGCAACGTAAAATTTTTGCAGTTCTAAAGGAGTACGGTGCAATCTTTTCCAAAAATAGCATACGAATTTTTTCTACTCCAGTTACAAGTCCTCGGGTGTAGATTTCGGAGTTGCGGGCGCGTTCTTGGTCCGAGAGGTAGATTCGACACGAGGTGAGTCTCCTTTCTAACCTTCTAAGAGGAAATTGTCCCCTTAGGTGTTCTACATGCTACATGTAATTGTTTGCTGGGGCTACGTACGTACCAAGTGACGAGAGTCCGTACGTAGCGGCTACTATTGTTATGTCCGGGTAGTTAGGCCCCACATCATGCCCTGTATACTTCTTGTAAGAAATTATATGTATGTTATAATATCCTGTTATGTGGTTTTGTTTCTCTGAGATTTATGGATTTTAAAATAATATGGAAGGAAATTGTTTTCACGGAAAAATATTATGAAATGAATTGACTTACGGGATTGAATATGAAATAAATTATTGATGGAAAGTATTATGAAAGGAAAAGAAATGACTTATAAGTTTTGTACTCATGTAAGATATTATTGCTTCCCCGAGCTTTCATTTACTTAAATAATTGGAAAGGATTGTGGTGAAATGAACTTTACATTCTGTGTGCGCATGTTGTCGCTTCGTAATTTACATCCCACGAGTGATATGTAATTTCCTTCACTCTTATGGGAGCGGGCCGTACGCCACGGCGGATTTATAGTGCACTCTTGGTACGGGCCGGTCGATCCCCGGCAGTGCACATGGATTTAATTAAGAATGCACTTTTGGTACGGGACGGTCGATCCACGGCAGTGCATGGACGAGAGCTGTACTATGATATGATATGATTACATAGAGAGACGCACTTATGGTTTGGGCTGTTCGATCCTCGACAGTGCGCAGATATGATGAAGGTAAGAATGCACTTATGGGACGAGCCGGTCGATCCTCAGCAGTGCATAGATACTAACCTTCTGACTCCGGATAGTTGTCTTACTCTTGTGTGCGCATGACTATTTGGTATTGTTTTCCTGATTTATGATAAGACAGATGTTTTGGGGAAAAGAGAGAGTGGAAGTTGTCATTGCTTTCAGTATTTACTTGGAAACTCTGTGTTTTCTTCATAATTGTTGTACATTGTTTACATGTCTACTGCTTTCCTTATATCATGTCTTATACTATTATTGTTGGACCTTAGAAAGTGTCAAGTCGACCTCTCGTCACTACTTCTTCGAGATTAGACGAGATACTCACGGGTACATATATGTATATGTACTCATACTACACTTTTTGTGCATTTTGTTGCACAGGTACTTTTATAGTACAGTGATCGATTTGGGGACTTATACGGGTTGCATTCATCCAGAGGCATTCCGCAGCTGCCAGAGTCTCCCTTCTGTGTACTTACATTTTATATTTATTTCCTTTGTCCAATTTGTTTTTCGGACAAGCGTTGTATAATTGTATAAATTCTTAGAAATTGCTCATGGACTTGTGTCACCGGGTTCTGGGGATGTGTTGGTATTTCTTTTATTATATTAAAGACGATTTCCTGTCGTATTTGATTTATGAGAATTTTAAATTACTTGGTTATAAAATGTAAGAAATGCACGATTTCGAAAATGTTAAACAGGAAAGTGTTCCAACTGATTAAGGGGTCGGCTTGCCTGACAGTGGTGTCCGGCGCTATCACAACCCATAGGTTTTGGGTCGTGACACTTTCACTCTTTGAAAGTAATATTTGTCATCGATTTGACATGAGATTTTGTAAAGCACATATAGATGATTGTGGTCCATTCATGATGAGAATGTGACAACATCTGATTTATGAATACATATTCATTCTTGGAAGAATGTGAACGTGCTAGTGGTAGTGAATATACCACACTCACCTCTAATAGGACGGTTGAGATGATATAAGAAAATAATATCATTATTATGGCATGAATGGTCATTGGTCATGTACCTATTGTACGCCAAAATATTTTGGCAATGTGATTACTAAAGGATAACACTAATGCAAGAAACATATCTTGCATATAATTTTGACAATGACCATTATTTATAACTTTCTCCTTGAGAGAGATATTCACCATATGGATGTTGATGAATATGTGAAAGTACAAAATTAATTGAGAGCTTTGGAAGAGCCAATTATTACTATTTTGGAGAAATACAATTGATTATCATATCAATTTATTGTGTTGTAGTAAGTCTCAAAGAAACATATTGAGTTTCTAAAGTATTCGCGAAAGCGATTGTTTATATGGAGACTATAAATAAAGGAAAGATTAAATATCTTCTATTACTACAATTTGTAGCGGATGAATATGTATGTTAAAGTTACCCGCCTTATTCTCCAGTTTGTACTACACAAACAAAAGAATGACACAATAAAGTGGAGTGCTTATTGATATAAAAATCCATATCATAATAAACTTGGAGTTTATTGATAATTGCACACGTCATGGTGCAAACCTGAACTTTATCAATATTGATAATTTATTCAATTGGCATAATTGGTTTTTCCATATCAATTTAAGTATGATGTGTAGATATAAAAGAGAATTCACATGGGTAAATATTAAAGAACTAGAAAGTTCTTTACGAATTCTCTTATTTTGCTTGTTCTCGCGATTAATATACCAACTAAAATTTGGATTGAATCCCATGAATGCTGGAAATATAAAAGGTGAATATGGGAACATTCACCTTCCACGTATACCACATAAGATGCATCTATGAGATGGTTACATGTGCGATTATTATTAATTTTCAACATGGTGTTTGCGAGGTAACTTGCTCAATAATTTAATTTAGAGCATAATTTCCAGATTTTCTATTCAAGACAGTTCATCTTGATAATTTGGTTTACATCAAAATTGGTTTAGCAAAATGAATTAATAAGTGCCTCCACTTAATAGCTAAACTATTGCTTATGAGAACAAAGTTATCTATATTAGTTTGATATACGTTATATACGAAAGTATATTACATTCTCCCCTCGTAAGTGGTTTAGGGTCAGGAACCAAATAATTCCATCTTATTATTATTGATGTACGGTGTATATTTTTATTTACACCATAGTGCACAAAGATGGGTTCCCAAAATTGAGGAAGAAAGTTAGTTTTTCTAACATGAGGGGGAGACATGATAAGCAGTTGAGAAAACGTTATGTGGAAAGAATTATCATTTGTATATGTAGATCCTCGAATAAGATAATATGTACTTGAAGTTCATAAAAGATAATTCATCTACAATGCAAAGCATTCCAGACGCATTTGTTGACCCAAAGAAAGTAACTATATTCTCATTACAAGTGCTCTTATTGTGTTCTAGAAGGACAAAGTCTATGGTACGCTTAAAGCGTATAGACAAATCGGTTCAAATAAACTTCTTGATAAAGAAGATGAGCAAATGATCAAAATGATCATAATAAAGGAGGCAAGTGATTTAGAAGATCACATGACATAACACTTCATAAAATCTCAAGAGAGGTTCAGGTACCGGAAAATATGAATGAAGAGGTCTCTAAGTTATGTCTTTATGAAAAAAAAAATATTGCAACTCATATAAAATGCTCGTCAACGACATCTATCATAGCGCTAAGTATAGATGAGGATCTTAAGTCTATCAAATACAGACACAAAAATATTGGCCAAATGAAAGAGACACAATTCGAATAGAATTTGTTTCATATGAAAGACATATAGTTTTGGACCTGCAGTTCAAACATTTGAAAATATAAAGTCAATGGTTTGTGCAATCACTTTTATCTATCTTATGTCTAGCATGACATAAAAACTTGATATGCATCTAAAGTCCATTCATATGGCTTGTATGACTTAACTTATATGAAAATTCCTGAAGGATTTAAATTGATTAAAGCATATATAATTTTTGGTCTTGAAGTACCACATCCTACGTCCAATTTGTGCACATATGTATCTTGCTATAACTATAAGCACGATAATGTGATAGCGGGAATGTTTCCCTCCAAGGAGATATTTAAAAGGCTTTTCCACGACATTATATATATACAAGAATGATGATTTTCAAGGTGCAACAAATTCGTTCAAGTGATAATATGGCTTATTTGTTCACAAAATCTCTACCAACATCAACCTTCAAGAAGCTAATACACAAGATTGGGATGTGAAGGCTCAAGGATGTGAATTGATGCTCTCATCAGGGGGAGTTAATGCGCGTTGAACTCTTTTTCCCTTACAAGATTTTTTCCCATTGGGTTTCCCTTGCAAGGTTTTTAATAAGGCAACCAAAAGGCGTATTGTTAGATATGTGTACTCTTTTTCCTTCTCTAGAAATTTTTTCCCACTGGATTTTATTTGAGTTAAGATTTTAGCGAGGCACATTATTTGTTGAATAGACATTCATGGGGGAGTGTTATAAATAGAATTCTATTTAAGGTGAATGAATATATTCTAGAGAGACTCTAGGTGTAACGACCCGACCGCTCGTTATGCATATTAGGACCCTGTTCCCCTACCTCGAGACTTCCCATAGCTGCTTCTTGTGATTTATGACTTGCGGGGACGGGTGGTTCGGGATTTGAAAGTGTTTAGGGTGCTATAGGAACACTTGGTTTCTTAATAGGAACACTTGGTTCCTTAAGGTTGGCCTTTTTGGCCAAGTTTGACTTCGGTCAATATTTTGAGCAAAGGACCTTGGAATCAAGTTCTGACAGCTCCAGTAGCTTCGTATGATGATTTCGAAATTGGGCGTATGTTCGAAACGGGTTTTCAATGACCCGGGAGCATTTCAGCGCCCAATATTGAAATAAGAATTTCCTTAAGTTTGAAATTTGG
>MDKH01144256.1:0-42362 GCA_005239495.1 Nicotiana undulata
ACCCGCTCACATTTGTAAAATCGTGAAATACATTGGATCGTTACTCGAGTGTAACACCCGAAGACTCGATACTTGTTGCCCTCGATCATTTTAATTGCTTTCTAGGATAGTTTATAGTTTCGCATTTAGTTATAAACAATCATCAAAAAACCCAAAATCATATTTGTTTGGCACTGCACGATAGGTGATAATTCTCTAGCATTCCTAACGCCCTCATATTGTTCTCTGTGGGATTCGATCCCAACCTTGTTGGGTTACTATATTTGACAACGATCGCTTACATTCTTTTAAGGTGTAAATTGAGCGTATCAATTTGAGACCCTTATTATGTTTCAGACGTGCTATTTACATGCCTTACTTGTCGAGGGGTATTTGGGCCATAGGTTTGTTATGTGTATCCCATATGTGTAAGTCCTAACTGTTCTTATTACTTGTCACTTTGATTTTATCCTTTAAAACTTAAAGGTCAGCCCAGTACTCACTTTGTAGGAATAGTAGTCCTAAATATCCTCTAGGACTGATAGGATGGGACGGGTAATAGCACACAATAAGCTTCGTAACCAACATGCGCGTTTAAATACCTTAGTGGGATGGGAAGGGTAAAATATGGATATGATGACCGGTGCGCTAATACCACGTGTAGCCCCTCTTTGAGGAGTGACATACCGGGTATTGCACTGACGTGATCCATATTGCTTTAAAACCTAGGACATTTTCATTCAAATGATTTTACTTTGTTATTCTTTAAATTTCTTTTAGTAATTTCAGTATTTACTTGAAATCCCCTCTTATGTGAGCCTTGCTTGTCATTTGTTTATTGTCAAAAATCCACGAAACCATTTGGTCGGGACCCACAGTTGTGGATCTCAAGGGGTGCCTAATACCTTCCCCTCGGGATAATTTCAAGCCCTTACCCAATCCCTGGTAATGCAAACTAGTTTATGAGTTAACAAGTCAAGGTGCCCTAACGCACCACAAACATCATTAGGTGGTGACTCTTCCTTAAACCTATTCCTTTTAAGGAGTTGTCCAGAATGTCCTGCACCAGATCTCTCCGCAAAGAGGGAGGAAAAAGGGGGGCGCGACAAGGACTGGCTGGCCTAGTGTGGGAAACCTCGGGGTTGCTGATGCATGAGAATCGCACAGGCAAAGGTTTCCTTAAGATGATGGGTCTGAAGAAGAATGCGGAACTAGTATGCTTGAAGGAATCATACATACCTTTTGATTATTTGTACGAGAGGTACGACCACAACAAATCATACGGTACCTACCATGACGAGTTTTCTATCACCTCCCTAGGACACATCCATCGTAGAGTGTTCGTCATCATGTTCTGCTTTTTTAGTTTGATCGTGTTTCCAATGAAGAAGGAGAGAATTCACACTAGACCGACAATGTTGACTAAGACGCTAATGGAAGGGATTGGTGAGCAATACTTCATCATTGCGCCTATGATCATTGCGGACATATATCGGGCCTTGGAGAAGTGTCAACAAGGAGAAAGACATTTCGAAGGTTGCAATCTATTACTTCAACTTTGGCTCATGGAACACCTCCAATGAGGTGAATACCGACAAGACATTCATCGAAGGATATGGGATGACAAAATCGCTTTCCATCACCCGAAGCAAATGAATTACATCCCCGACATGTTCGCTCATCCTGAGAATGCCGAAGGATGGGTCGAGCTCTTTGATAATCTGATCGAAGAACAAGTTCAATGGATGTTCGAGTGGTTTACGACAGAGGAGTTCATCGTCCGATCCCGAGATGCACCATTTATGATAATGATTGGTTTAAGGGGGACATACCCTTACATCCCTCTTCGAGTTATGAGGCAAGCAGGTAGGAAGCAAGTCATACGCAGGGTCGACAAAATGAACCATATTCGAGCAGACTTCCAAAATGATGACAGTCCTCACAAGTGCTAAGCCCAGCACCTGTGGCACTGCAAGATTATACTTGATAAGGACACCATCGAGCCAAACATGTATCATGCCGGTTGTACCCCTTTCTATCCTGGTTGGTTAGAAGATAATCAGGGTGATCAGAGCAAGCCAGGGTACATCCGAGGTCACAGAGTTATAGATGAAAAGGTTGAAGCGCAAGTCAAGTTCAACCAGTTGCGCAAAAGGATCCGTGAGTACTAGGATGAGCACCACGAAATACATGAATCTAACAAGAATTTGATCGAGTAGTGGAAAGACATGGCTATCAGCACCAACAAGAGGTTGTTAGAATGAGGTATAATTGAGTTGGAGGAGAAATTCATCAAAAGGGTCGAAGATTGCCAAAGGGCTGAGGGAACCGAAGGAGAATATCTAGCCAGAACATACCTGTTTCTTGGACTTCGTGAGCTGGGAAAGTTGTTCGAGCGAAGCAGGAATGTCGAGTCTAGGGAAGATCCTTCTGGGACCAAATATATAGGAATGTCTTTATTTTCTCTGCCAATGTACTTATTGTTTATTTAGTGTCGTTTTGGGTTCATCTATTTTCTTATCAATAAAATGAGGCATTTAGCATTTTAATTTCTCCAAATCAATTTGTCTCTAGGCCTACCTCGGGCATAAAAGAGGTTCCCAAATTAGGATGCGCTTTACATTCCCGAACTATGTGTTTAAATACTGCAATATTTTTCATAATCCCCACTGACTTGGCTACCTTTTGTTTTTATTTCTTTTCTTTATTATTCCCCTCCCCAAATATTAGTTCGTGCACTATGGCATCATCAACTTATCTCACAAGATCCAAGGGCCATCCACCCACTCCTCCTCCTAGTTCTCCTAAAGGAAAGAAAAAAGGCAAGAGTAATATTGAAGAATCCAACGACACCAGGAAAGAGAATATGGTTGAACGGACAGAGGCCACTGACGGCGGAGGTATTCAGGTCCTAAATGAGAACATGTCACCACTGGAACAAAAACTGCTGAAATTTCAAGAAGAACTCGATCAAGTTCGGAATCTGGCCAACCTGTCATTTTCCCTTAACATCCCAAACGCTCAAAACCCTACACCTCCACAAAATATCCCAAGACAACAGAATTATCTCGCACCTCACCATCACACCACTCCGCCAAAAAACCAAACTCTCCCGACACAATGCAATACTTGCCACACTTCGAACAACACTCCATTACTTATCCTTGAACCTTAGAACCCTACAAAATACCATTTCCACGCCTATAACAATCTCATCTATGTGACGACCATACTACATTCCACTCCACCTATCCCACACCCGTCTGAGTCTGATGAAAAGGACTTGCTTATCAAGAACTTGGCCGAGGAACTTAGGAAGCTAACCAGCCAAGCTCAGAGTGTTGAAGGAATCAGGGGAATCAAAGGGTTGAATTATGAAGACCTTTGCATACAACCTGATGTCGAACTGCCCGAGGGGTACAAACCTCCAAAGTTCGAGATGTTTGACGGTACGGTGATCCAAGGGTCTATATGAGGACCTATTGTGACAAGCTGGTAGGCGTGGGAAAGGATGAAAGGATCCACATGAAGCTGTTCATGAGGAGTTTGAAGGGGGATTCATTGACTTGGTACATCAGCCAAGATCCCAAAAAGTGGTGAAACTGGGTAGGTATGGTGTCTTACTTTATGGACGGATTTAGGTTCAACACAGAGAACGCACCAAATGTGTTATATATCTAGAATTTGAAAAAGAAACCCGCAGAAACATTTCGCGAGTATGCTACTCGCTGGAGGTCTGAAGCTGCTAAAGTCAGACCTGATTTAGAGGAAGAGCAGATGAACAAGTTATTTGTCTGGGATCAGGACCCGGAGTACTATGAACGGTTGATGATGATTGAGAATCACAAGTTCTCCGACATTATCAAATTAGGGGAGAAGATTGAAGAAGGTATTAGGAGCGGTATGGTCACGAATTTGAAAGCTTTGCAAGCTACAAGCAAGGCTTTACAGTCCGGTGGTGTGTCTAAGAAAAGGGACGTGGGAGCTGTAATGGTTGCACAAAGAGCCAAATCCCTACTCAAATACAAAATTTATCCAATACCTCCACTCACATACCAACCAACCCCGAATTACAAAGCACCCTCACCTTCTTACCAATATCCACCACCCACTTACCAATATCCACAACCCACATATCAACCTACTTCACGCAGATACTCACAACCCGCTCCCGTTTACCATACTTACAATTCTCAGCCATCTCATTACCAATCACCCCTACCACTCAAAACCTCCCTAGACCTCGACCTAATTTTGATCGCAGACCTCCAAAACATTACACCGCCATAGCTGAACCCATTGACCATCTGTATGAGAAACTCAAAGTTGCCGGTTACGTCACCCCTATCCCTGCTGCCACCCCTGAAAACCCTTCTCAGTGGGTTAACCCAAACAAGTCATGTGCATACCATTCTGACATTAAGGGGCACACCATCGATGAATGTCTCTCTTTGAAAGACAAGATACAATCCCTGATTGATAACAAAATCATTGTGGTAAAAGATTCCGCTCCGAATGTTCGCAACAATCCTCTGCCAGACCATAAGGGTGGAGGTATCCATATGATTGAAATAGAAGATGATTGGGACCCCGAAGGGTCAATCTGATAGATCGTAGAAGGCGACGATCCAAAGAAACCAGCAATCACTCTCAACCCGATCATAGTCCAGATTCAACCGTCTGAGGATGCTGAGGTAAATATGTCCATACCTCTTGAGTTTGAAGTAGCGCCACCCGCATAGATACTAGTACCGATCGGAGTTAAGTTCGTGTCTCCGACAAATGCACCCGCACCATTTAAGGTTGCAGTCTTGCCACCCAAGGCACATGTTCAATTTGAAGTAAGGATAGCCGCACCAATTCCAGTGGCGATGTTGACCATACCACCCTTCTATACAAATGCTATCCCGTGGGATTATACAACTGAGGCGAGAAGGAAAGGCAAGGTCAAAACTAAGGAAGTTGTCGCAGCGCAGGGTATGACGAGAACTGGTAGAATCTATACCCCTAAGCATCTGGCTGAATCAACCAAGTAGGCTGCCAACCGGCCTCCCCTTATTGAAACGGGTCCAGATGACCTTTGGAGGAAAGTACATGCTAAGGAGTATTCGGTCATCGACCAGTTGAAAGAGACACCAACACAAATATCCATCCTCTCTTTGCTGCAGAATTCCGAGATGCACCGAAGTGCTCTGTTGAAGGTGTTGAGTGAAGCGTATGTACCAAACAACATCACTAGTGGGGAAATGGCCAATATGGTGGGCCAGGTGTTGGAAAGTCACAAGATCACTTTCCATGAGGACGAGCTGCCTCCTGAAGGATTGGGCCATAACAAAGCATTGCACATCACTGTGCAATGCGAAGATTATTTCATCACCAGAATCTTGATCAATGGAGGATACAGTCTTAACATTTGTCCGTTGATAACACTCAAGAAATTGGGTAAAGGACTACATGAGATAAAGGATGGAGCAATCAATGTGAAAGCTTTCAATGGATCTCAAAGGTCCACCATTTGTGAGGTAAGCCTATGCCTGCAAATGGGACCAACTTGCTTCGAGGTTGACTTCCAAGTGATAGATGTGCCAGCGTCCTACAATCTGTTATTAGGACGACCATGGATCCATGTTGCTGGGGCCGTAGCCTCAACTTTACATCAGGCAGTGATGTTTGAGTGGAACCACCAAGAGGTGATTATTCATGGCGGTGGTAGTAACCCTATTTACAATCGCCAAACTATTCTGGTAATCGAAGGAAGAAGAAAGTTGGGTGGAGACACTTACCACCACATTGAACGGGTCAATGTCGTCGACAATGAAAAATGGTGGGATAGCAAAATCGAGAGTATACTAAACTGGAGTGGGTACGAGCCTGGCAAAGGGATCGGCAAGGACCTTCAAGGAATCTCCAAGCCTATCAAGATCAAAAGCCATGGCACGACTTTCGGTCTGGGATACAACTACACTTGGAAAGAATTCAACGACTGGTCGCCACCTTGGCGCGATCCTTACTACCCTTTGGAGCAGCCAATACTGCATCTAGAGCAGACCTTCCAGTAGGCCGACGTTATTTATGGGTCAGACGAAGAAGAAGCACTGGCAGCGATGAGGAGTTTGTTCCTGGAGGACAATGATATGGATTGTTGTGTTATTCTCAAGGAGGAGGGGGAGGAAGGCCCTTCCATACAGGCTATGAGCAGAGGGACATACCTCAAGAACTGGACTATCAGGACGACCAAAGCCCGACGAGCGTCAGGGTAGCAAGGCTAAAACAAGCATTACTTACTGTTTTATTTACTAAAATGATTCTCCCTTTTTCGCATTTTCAATTCCTGCAATAAGATCCTCAATGTTCAAAACAGTTATTCAGTTTATCAAAGCATTTTCTAATTTTTCTTATGAATCAAATATTTATCATTACTGTTTTCTCTCATTACTTTATCTACACAACATTACTATTACTTGTCTTGATGAACCAAGGACCGTGACATGCAACGAGACAACGCAACAAACAGACATTGATTTAGATGAAGATGATATACCCGACGAGATCGTTAGAGAAGTTGAAAACTTTGAGAACAGACCTGAGTCCAACCTAGACGCGACTGAAATTATCAACCTGGGAGATTTGGAAAACGTCAGGGAAACACGGATCAACATTCATTTATTATCGTTAGAAAAGAAAGAATACACAGAGTTTCTGAAGGATTATGAGGACATATTCGCCTAGTCGTATGATGACATGACTGGTCTAAGTACATCTATTGTGGCTCACCAACTTCCAACCAATCCAATGTGTCCGCCGGTAAAGCAAAAGCTCATAAAGTTCAAACCCGACATGAGTTTGAAAATCAAGGAAGAAGTTACCAAGAAGATCAACGCTAAGGTTCTCAAGGTAGTTGAGTACCCAACATGGTTAGTCAACATTGTGCCAGTTCCAAAGAAGGATGGGAAGGTCAGAGTTTGTGTTGACTACCGGGATCTCAACCAGGCCAGTCCGAAAGACGACTTTCCTTTGCCAAATATACACATCTTGATTGACAATTGTGCCAAGCATGAACTACAATCATTCGTGGATTGCTTCGCTGGTTATCATCAGATTTGGATGAATGAGGAAGATGCTAAGAAAACGACTTTCATTATGCCGTGGGGAGTGTACTTTTACAAGATGATGCTATTCGGTCTGAAGAATGCAGGGGCCACCTACATGAGGGTTATGACCATCGTATTCCACGACATGATTCACAAGGAGATCGAGGTATATGTGGATGATGTTATTATCAAGTCCAGGAAAGCCACGGACCAAATAGAAGATCTGAGGAAGTTCTTCAATAGGTTGCGGAAATATAACCTGAAGATGAACCCCGTGAAGTGTGCATTTGGGGTTCCTGCTGGGAAGTTGCTTGGATTTATTGTGAGCTGCCGGGGAATAGTATTGGATCCGTCAAAATCAAGTCCATTCAAAAACTGCCACCGCCAAGGAACAAGAAAGATGTGATGAGTTTCTTGGGGAGGCTTAATTACATCAGCCGGTTTATCGCACAGTCTACAGTTATCTGTGAGCTGATCTTCAAGATGCTGAAGAAGGACGCTGCAACCAAATGGACCGATGAGTTCCAAAAGGCTTTCGACAGAATTAAGGAATACCTGTCAACCCTGCCAGTCTTGGTGCCACCTGAGCCAGGTAGACCTCTGTTACTCTACATTTCCGTGTTAGATGGAGCCTTCGGTTGCGTTCTGGGGCAGCATGATGAAACGGGGAGAAAAGAGCACGCAATTTACTATCTTAGCAAGAAGTTCCCTCCATATGAGGCCCGGTATTATCTACTAGAATGCACCTATTGTGCTTTGACTTGGGTCGCTCAAAAGCTAAGGCATTATTTCTGTGCCTACACCACATATCTCATATGAAGGATGGATCCCTTAAAGTACATCTTTCATAAGCCCATGCCCACTAGCAAGCTAGCCAAGTGGCAAATCCATCTGAGTGAGTTCGACATTGTTTATGTAACTCAGAAAGTGGTCAAGGGACATGAACTGGCATACCACCTTGGTGAAAACCTCATGGACAGAGAATACGAACCTGAAAGTGTATTTTCCCGATGAAGAGGTGTCATTCATAGGAGAAGACATTGCAGAATCCTATGACGGTTAAAGAATATTCTTCGATGGAATGGCGAATTTCAAGGGCCTTAGGAGTGTGTTTGGAATGTGGTTTTGATGTCCGATGTAGAATTAGGCTTGAATTGGCAAAAGTCAGTTTTTGGCGATTTCTGGTCGGCAGTGGAATATAGGCTATCAAGATCGAAATGGAATTTCGGAGGTTGGAGCAGGTTCGTAGTGTCATTTTGAACGTGTGTGCAAATTTTCAGGTCATTCGGATGTGTTTTGGCTGGTTTCGGCATCGTTGGTGATTTTCGGAAAATTTAGGATTCTTAGGCTTGAATCATGAGTCAAATTTGTGTTTCGATGTTATTTTGAGTGTTTCGATGGTTCGAATAAGTTTGGGTGATGATTTATGACGTGTTGGTATATTTGGTTGGGGAACCGAGTGACTCGGGATTGATTTCGGATGGTTAACGGAGGTTTGGACTAGGAAAATGCAGCAAAGCTGTTGCTGGTGTCAGTTTACTGGTATGGCCGCACCTACGAATGGGGAGTCGGAGGTCCGATGGACCTTGTGCAGATGCGAAAGAGGGAGACCTGGTCAAGGAGCGCAATAGCGGATGCCTGGTCGCACCTGCGAGCCCGCAGGTGCGAGAAGAGGGTCGCAGATGCGGAAGTCGGGACTTAGGTCATGGTCGCAGGTGCGCACCTCGGACAGCAGGTGCGGGTCTGCATGTGCGAGAAATATTCCGCAGGTGCGGTGTCCGCTTGGCAGAAAGTATAAAAGGGTGCCTTCACAAAATTTCCCTCATTCTTCACCATTTGTGGACGGGTTTGGAGCTTTGAGCAGTGTTTTGATAACTAGGGATTTTACCTTATTTTACACTCTTTCGTACTTAGGTTTTGGATAAAATTGTATGCAAAATAGTCCCAAAGGATTACTTGTTGTGATTGTTGCAGGCTTTAGTCAAAAAGGATGACAAACAGTCAAAGACCTACTAAAAAGGAGTGAAACCTGCACAAGTACCAAGACCAAGCACAGGCAGAATTCAATTGACCAGCGCGGACCGCGGTCCGCACTGAAGAGATTCAGAGAGTGCTTTCCAAGGCAAATTTCATCGCGGACCGCGGTGGAGAGATTCAGATGGACGATTTTGAAGTCCAAGAGTAACGCAGACCACAGTCCATTTTACGCAATCCGCACTAAAGAGATTCAGAAGGCATTGAGATTTAAGGCTAGAAGACCAACGCGGACCGCAGTCCTTTTTTCGCGGTCCGCACTGAAGCAACCGCGGCCGCGGTGCATTTTACGCGGACTACGGTGGACAAGTTCAGAGGCCCAGTTTTGTAAGCTTAATCCATTTTGTGCGGACCGCGGTGACCCCGTAGGGGTATTTTTGTCCAGAAAATTTGGCCAAGTATAAATAGTTTCTTTTCTTATTTTTAGGCGGAAGCTTTTGTACTGAGATATAGTAGGGAGCTCGTGAACAACTTTTCTTTATCTTTGTGAGTACTTTTAGAAGGATTTCAACATTGAATCTTTCAATTTTAGTTTATAATTCAATTATATGGGTTTTGCTTCATTTATGTCTCTGATTTCTTCAGTTATTATGAGTAGCTAAACCCATTAGCTAGGGTTGTGGCTCAACCCTAGTGTGGGTGTTTGGGTCCTTTAAATTAAGTCTTAAATGTGTATGGGTGTTTGGTATTTGGGCTGATTTGTGGTTTCCATGTTAAAATTGGTGGTTGCAAATACTAATTGGTGTTTATTTGACTTGGGTTCTTCTTGAGAAAGAGAACTTGAGTCTAGAAAATCAGCCCAACAAGGAATTGGGACGAAATCAAGAGATTTATAGTCCCTATTAATGGGTTAAACCTAGAGATAGTAAAACCCTACTTGAGCCAATATTGCTTGCATAATTTTGACACCAAATTGACCTTGAGAGAGGCAATTAGGGCAAAGCCACTCAAACTACCAAGAGGTATAGAGTGGCTAATTCCGTGCATTGGTTATGCCAAGTCCCCATTTTTAACATCTTTGCCTTAGTTATTGGATCCCGTTAAATATTCGCCTAGGGAAAAGTCATAACCATAGTGCCTTTTATCCATTAAGAAAACAACCAAAAAGACATTAGTTAGTTAATTAGCAAATTACCATAAGTAAAAACCGTAGTATAATTGTCAAATCAAAAAGTATGAAAAGTGCAATTAAGGGCACGAACCACTACTAGATTACTTAGAAACTCAACTGCAATATTCATAACTCTATGTGGAATCGATCCCGATCCTTCGGGTAAAAGCTGCTCCGACCCTCATCTTGCTACTTTATAGTAGTGTAGGTGAGCGTCGATCATGTTTCTAAGAGTAAATCGAAGGTTATCAATTGGGTAAGTTACTTGGACTTCATCTCTTGTGTGTTGTGATGATTTTTCTACTGTTAGTCATGAAATTGGTAGGAATTAAGGAAGAAATTTGGGAGATTAGGGCTTAAAATTGGGGAGCTTAATGTGAGGATTTGAGGGGTCATTTGCTGTCGGATTTTGATGTATTTGGTATGTATGCACTCGTGAGAGTATAAGGATTCTATTTTTGCGATCTTTATGGGATTCTAAGACGTGGGCCCGAGGGTCGGGTTTGGCCAATTTCGGGAATTGTGCCTAATTTTGATAATTTTCGAATGGGTTTCATTCCCTAGCATATTTTGATGTTATTAATATGGTTTTGATAGACTTGGAGCATTTGGGAGTCGATTCTAGGGGCAAAAGCATCGCGGAATAGTTTTCGGACCGGTTTGAGGTAAGTAACGATTATAACTAGCCCTGAGGGTATAAAACTCGGTATTTTGTATTGTTTTGGTAAATGAGGTGACGTACATGCTAGGTGACGAGCATGTGGGCGTGCACCGATAGAGATTGTGACTTGGTCCGTCCCTTAGAGACTATTAAGTCGTATAATTGATTTGAAATTATGAGATATCTTGTATTTTAGAGACTTATACTTATTATGGACTGTAAGCTATGTTTGGGGCCTTGTGCCGATCTGTTAGGCCCTCAGGGCTATCTTTACATTATTCTCACACTATGTTAGTAAATAATTTGTGAACTCAGTCATGCTTACTACTTGTTGCTATTTTCACTGTTATTACACTGTTTTAGACCCCTGTGAGGTATTTTGGAATGAGTCCCGTGATGTAGAGATGAGTTTCCCGAGTGGCTTGAAAGGATGACTGAGTGAGGCCGAGAACCGAAAATTTGAGGATAGTTATGGATCGGGCTCCACGCCGCAACAATATATATATTATATGGATCGGGTTGCATGCCGCAGAAGTATATATTATATATATGGATCGGGTTGCGCGTTGCAGCAGTATATATTATATATTGGATCGGACTGCACGCCGCAGAAATATATATATTGGATCGGGCTGCACGCCGTAGAAATATATATATTGGATTGGGCTGCACGCCGCAGCAATATAGCTCTTGGGCTATCGGAGCCCCTTCAGAGTCTGTACACCCCCAGTGGGTGCAGTCGACTATTATATGGATCGGGATGCACGCCGAAGCGTATTTTATATGGATTGGGCTGCACGCCGTAGATATATATATATATATATATATATATATATATATATATATATATATATATATGTATGTATGTATGTATGTATTGGATCGGGCTGCACGCCGCAGCAGTTATGTGTAATCATGGTACCTGTTGAGTGAGAGTGTTGAGTGTGAGCTTTGACTGTGCTAGTGGAGTCACAAGTAACTTAGAGACCCTATTTATGAGTGATATTGTTCCCGAGAGGCTATAAATTGTGAGATTATTGTTTTTCACTCATTTTACACTGAGTCTCTTTAATAAACGCAGAGTTAATGATTCATGCAAGTTTAAATGGGGGAAACTGGAATTTGCAAAGTCTTTGGAAAAATTTAGGCTGTTGATTTACTCTATTTGTTTTTAGTGGCACATGTTTTTATGAAATTATCACTTTTAAATGCTCGTCACTGCACTAAAGTCCTTAGTTACTTTGGTTACTTACTGAGTTGGCGTACTCATGTTACTCCCTGCACCTTTGTGTGCAGATCCAAGTACCCGATCTGAGCGCTAGCTGATTTCTTTTCTGCTCGGAGTCTGATCAAGGATAGAGGTAATTGTTTAGTGTCCACAGCTGGCCTTCTTTCCTTTCTTAGATCATTGATTCCTTGTATTCCCTAGATTGTACTAGTATAGGCTTGTTATCAAATATTGTATTTACCTCTTTAGATGCTCATGATAGTTGATTCCGGGTATTGGGACTATGGTTAGACTTGTTTTTGTGGTATTATTGCAGTTATCTATGTTTTAAACTGAATTCTTAAATGAAATATTTCGACTTATGATTTTAAAAAGAAAGTTTTATATGCTACTCTCAGTAGTTGGCTGGCCTAGTTTTACGATAGGCGTCATCACGGCCTTTATTGATTTGGGGTCGTGACAACTCCTTTTGATGCTAACTCTCAGTTGAAAACAATGATAGTGACTCAGTTGCTTAGTTTAAATATGTTAAGATTATTAGGAGTCTGATGCATTTAATAAATTTTACAAGGCATGATATAGTCTGTGTTGAGTGTAGACTGAGTAGATATACGCATAATCCCGACATAGAGCATTGGTCTGAATTAGCTATTAATGAAATATTTGAGAGGAACCATGAATTATAGTATCGTATATTGTGGATTTCCTTATACTTTAGAAGGATACAGTGATACAAACTGGATCTTTGATTCAGATGAGATAAAATTCACTAGTGGTTATGTATCCACCCTTGGTAGTGGTGCAATATCGTGGAAATCAGCTAAACAGACAATCATTTTTAGAAAGACTATGGAAATAGAGTTTGTAGCTCTGGAGTTAGCTGGTTCTGAAGCTGAGTGGCTAAGAAACTTCTTAGCTAATATTCCTTTAATAAAAGATGTATTGCCTCCTGTGTCTATGCATTGTGATTGTCAAGCAACAATAGCTATTGTAGAGAATAAATCTTATAATTGTAACAGTAGACACATGAAATTGAGACATGATGTCATAAAACAGCGGTTTAAGAGATGGAATAATTTCCATTGTGAAATCAGAGATAAATTTGGTCGTTCCTCTTACTAAACCTTTGGGAAGAAAATTAATTCTTACCTCAAAAGGGATGGGTTAAGGCTGACATGTTAATAGATCTGGTAACCAACCTATGTGATTGGAGATCCCATGAAGTTGGCTCATATGGGTACTATCAAGTTGATATTGACACTTAAGCACTAAAAGAGAGTGCTTGGTTGCTACTAATTGGGAGGTTGAGTTATAACTCTTAATGAATTCATATTCCTTGATGATGTATTTAAAAGCAGTATACACTTAACAAATTCACCTATATGAGAGTGGACTGGGGCCACTCCTATGAGATTTTGGTCTAGTTTTAAAGCTCTCATGAATTATTAGGCACGTGCATGGCCTAGTGGCGATCAAACCACGTTGAACATCAAAAATGTGAGGGTCAAAATGTGATTGATAAAATCTCTGACTTACAATAAAAATTATTGGTTCATAGAAATTTTATATTTCACCAGTAGTTCTGTGAATTAAGTTTTATTTGTCTAAGTTTGGTTCATAGTCCAAAAAATACCAAACTTATTATATTTAGACCATACAAATCCAGCAAGTTCATTTCAAAAAGTCTTTGAAATAGTAGGGGACTGTGGCAATATTTTAAAGCCTTTGTTGACAAATATTATAATCAAAATCATGTGGCATCCTTCTAAAGGCCATTAGAAAGATGGATAAATGCCTTGGTAAAGTGGCAAATTCCATCAGCTACGTTTTTTCCATGCAAAAGAAAGCTTCATGCAAATGAGGCTATAAGTAGCCACTGTCAATCTCTTATTTTTATTATTAGAAATTTGCAAGACAAAAGAAATACTTCTATCTTCTTTCCCTTGTATACATCATTCTCCTTCTAGTATCTTCTTCTATATGTTTTAATTGGCACAAGATATTAGTTGCTTTTACTCTTCCAGCTAGTTGGTTTCGTAATTTAATATTTTGATGATTCATGTATCGTCTAAATAAATAGAGTTAGACTTGTTTAATCCTGGAAAAATATTTCACATTGCTGAAATAGTTTCTTTGGACAGTGCCTAGTATGACTCAAGCTATTCATGCATTTACTTACAAATAATATTATTGCAGTGTTATTATTATTGTTTTTGCGTGTGATTTTCCTACAAATTTTAGAAGCTTGGCCAAACAAGCCATAAGACGGGAAGGAATGGAATGTTTGGTAAGAGTGTGTCACGACCCCAAACACTTAGTCGTGATGGCGCCTGTCCTGGAATTAGGCAAGCCACACATTTCGTTGAATCCAAGTTTATTTTTAAAGAAATTTGTAATTTAGAGACAAAATATTGGTAATAATCCATTTGAGAGTTTAAACAACATTAAAACACCATTCAATCCAACCCCCGAATCTAGTATCACTCAGTCATGAGCTACTACAATATAACAATGCCAAAATGGGGAAATAGACAACATAGTCTGTAATGATAAAAGAGCAATAGGAAGATAAAGAAGGAGAAGACGAGGTCGCGATCGCCAACTGCTACCTCGACGACTCCGATGAAACACTGATAGCTGATCAGCAACCACTACCAGGTCCTGATGCACCTGGATCTGCACACAAGGTGCAGGGAGTAACGTGAATACACCAACTCAGCAGCAACGAACCCAAACTATGGGATGAGAGGTAGTGACGGACTAAACCTCAGAATTTACAATAGACAGCGTACAGAAATTAGTCATGCTAAGGTTTATCAGAGAAATGAATAAGGTATTCCATGTGTGCCCAGTCTACTCTACATGCCATCATATAAATGTATGAATCCTATATGGAAATACACATAGTGCTCCCAACCCTCACTCACCAATCCACTCAGTACCGTATATGGCCCTCAGGCCCAGGGAAGGTCCATCCCGGAATGTACATAGTCATCGGTGACCGTAGTAACTCGGTACTGAGGAAAAAGCCAATTCATCCCCATGGAGAAGATCCATCTTCGGAACACAACAATCGGACAAGATCCATGTCCAGGGACGATCCATCCCTCACAAAACATCAACTTCGGACAAGGTCCATGTCCAGGGAAGATCCATCCCTCAATATCAATGCGCTCACTGGGGGTATAAAGACACCGGAGGGGCCCTATTGTCCCAAGCGCTATATCAAGCCAACAAAGTCATGATTAAAGTATCGCTGCGGTGTGTAGTCTGATCCCATAATTGTCTCAACAACAGGCTCTCGGCCTCACTCAGTCATTACTTTCCAGTCTCGCTCACATAGATCACAGATGCATAGATCAGCCCGAAACAATGATAAATATGCATATAATTAACAATATCGAGACCGAGGCATGAAATGATATGCTATGATAGGACTGAGTATATGAAATTAAATAATCACAAAATGAGACAGTAATATACGACCACTTGGGTCTCAGCATTTTCGGCGTGAAGCCTTAGCATTTATACTTAACATGAGTTCTAACATGTTCACATTTACCACATTAAAAGAAATGCGGGTATCAACCCCTAATAGCTACTAGACAGTGCCATGGGATAATCCAGGCCACAATTTACTTGGTGCACGCTCGCACGCCCGTCACTTGGCATGTGCGTCACCTCAATTATAGTCATAAATCTTATAGTTCGGGCTTTCGAACCCTCAGAACCAAGTTTGGAAATGTTACTTACCTCAAATCCGGCAAACATCCTAGCCGACAGTGCCCTTGCCTCTAGACTCGGCCTCCGAGTGCTTCAAATCTACCAAAAATCAGATTTATATCATTATAGTATGCCAAGGAATGAAACTCATTCGAAAATTATCAAAAACTACCCAAAATCCCGAAATTGGCCAAACCCGACCCCTGGGCCCACATCTCATAAATTGATAAAATTTACATCACAAAAATCCTCATCCTCCCACGAGTATATACATACCAAGAACATCAAAATCGAACTTCAAATGACCCCTCAAATCCCCATTTTAAAGTCTCTAATTACAAGCCCTAATTACCCCAATTTTGGTACTACTTTCCCACAATTCACCATTAATCAGTCCATAAATCACATATAAACGAGATTTAAGTTCAAAAGTCTTACCTCCACGAAGAACCCTCAAATTCCTCTTCAAAACCCCTTCAAAAATCTTCAAACCCGAGCAAAAATAGTGGAAGAATGACCCAAAAATCGCTAAGGGTCCTATTTATATGTTTTGCCCAGCAATGACCGCAAATTCGGTCCTTTTGTCGCACCTGCGGTCCCAAGTGCGCATCGGCGTGTCCCACTTAAAAGGCCATTTTCCGCACCTACGACAAATCCTCCGCACCTGCGACTCCGTAAGTGTGGTCCAAGCCTAGCACCTGCAATTTCCTTCAGCATGACCAAATTCCGCACTTGCGCATGCCTCCTCGCACTTGCGGCTTCGCACCTGCGACTACCCTTCCGCAGGTGCGGCCACGGCAGCAACATTGCACCAGCAGCTTTTTCTGCTGAAAATCCCAACTTCAAACCTTCCGATGACTATCTGAAATCAACCTGAGCCCCTTGGGGCCCCAACCAAAAGTACCCACAAGTCATAAATGATCACCCGGACATAGTCGAGCCCTCGGAACACCCTAAATAACATTGAGAAACCAATTGCTTTCATGATTCAAGCCTAAGAATCCTAAAACTTCCGAAAATCATCTATGATGCTGAAACTAACCAAAACATGCCCGATTAACATGAAAATTTGCACACACATCCAAAATGACCTACGAACCTGTTCCAACTTCTGGAATTCCATTTCGACATCGATAGCTAATTTTTCATTGCCGACCGGAAATAGCCAAAAACTCACTTTCGCCAAGTCAAGCCTAATTCTATTCTGGACCTCAAAATCACATTCGGAACACACTCCTAAATCCCAAATCACCTAACGAATCTATCTGAGCTACAAAATCCACATTACGAGGTCGTATGCCTAAAAGTCAACTCCCGGTTGACTTTTCCAACTATAAGGCTCATTTAAGAGACTAAGTGTCTCAGTTCTCACCACGCCCACTCCGAACCCGAACCAACTGACCCAACACATCATAATTGGTTTAAATAACACATGACAAAGCTAAAACGGAGGAAACAGGGCTAATCTCACGAAACGATCAGTCGGGTCGTTATAGAGTGATTGAATGAGCATATGGATACTGTCACGACCCAAAATCCTAACTTAGGTCGTGATGGCGACCATAACCGGGGTCAGGCAAGCCAACCATTGATTTACTAGTGAAATTTCCTTATTTGATAAAACATCCCAACACTTACCAAGTTTTAAGCTTAAAACGTTTAAGTGGAAACGGATAAATTAGTCAACTTAAATAAATGTAGCCACAAGGATCATGGACCAATATATACAGTTTCAAAAATATAAAGTCTACTACGTCTGTGCCAGAAACTAGTGTTACAAGTCTACAGGCGAACTAGTAGGATATACAAAAGATGAAATCAATTGTTCTGCTGTCTGAAAGAAGTAGACAGGAATAAACAAAAGATAACTCCATAGTGCTACTGAGAATCGCCAAGGAAAGCATCTCACCGTGAAGTCAGGCCCAAAATATACTCTCAAGATCAAGCTCCGGTCTGATAACCAGATGCACCAGCCTTAGAACTTGTACAATTAAGTACAGAAGCGTAGCATGAGTACATAAACAGAAATGTACCGAGTGAGTATCCCGCCTAACCTCGAAAAAGTAGTGACGAGAGGTCGACGTAATACTTACTAGGGTCAGACAATATGGAATAAATACAGGCTAAACAGTAATAGCATTAATGAACAGTAATAAGGAAATGAGACTCAGATAACATTCTCTAGTACCCTCACGTTATCCCTTTCCAAGGCATCCAAGCTATTTAACCTTCTCTCTTTCATAAAATCAACAGTTACAATTACAGGGCTTCTCATAAATTATCAAACATATAGCAAGTCGTGAACGTACGGCCGATACGATGTGAAAAGTAAATGTGCACTGTCGAAGGTCGAACGGCCCGAACCATAGATGCATCTATCTGCCCCGCTCACGAGTCCGACCTGCGACGCGGTTAACATAATGCTAGGGCTTTCCCGCTCGCGAATCATACATGTGACTCGGGTTCCCGCATACATATACATGATCCTCAGGAATTTCAGATAATTAACAGGGGTCTTACTAGCAAAAAAAAGAGATTCAAAATACCAACTTTGAAACATAGCCTCCTAGGCCTTCATATATGAAATTCAAGGATATTAGGCTACCTAGTCGACATACAAGATCACGGATACGACACATAAAGCATGCTCGTGAATCCTAAACTACCCGACATGCATAATAGTAGTTACGCACGGACTCTCGTCACTTCGTGCATGAGTAGCCCCCGAAAATAAGGACAAGCAATAACTTGTAATCATCTATGGGGACAATTCCCTCTTACAAGGTTAGAAAGGAGACTCACCTCGTGTCGAGCCTACTTTTCAGGTCAAGAATGCGCCCGAAACTCCAAACTCGTCTCCCAAGGACTCAAAACTAGTCAAGTGATGCACAAATACATTAAATTATACTCAAAGGCATGAAATTTCCCTATTTACTTTGTTATTTCAACTTACTTTGAAGAATCCCAAAATACACCCCTGGACCCACATGCTCGGATTCCGGAACTTTTCGAAGGAAACACTTATCCATAACCTAAGGATCATTAATATATGATTTTTGCTTGATTTCATAACTAGTTAGTGGGTAATTTCCCAAATTTCATAAGGCCCTAGGTTTTTACTCTAACCCTTGATTTTCACTAATTAGGAGGTTAATTTACCTTGGAACTCATGTACTAAACTAACATTAGAGTATAAATCACTTACCTTTCAGTAGCTAGGTCGTTTGGCTCTTTTCCAAGCTCTCAAGGTCGACTATGGAGGAAAGAAATGGAGTAAAACGGTTCTTTCCCGTACTTTAAAAGACCTCACTGCCTACAGGGTTTCCGCACATGCAGTCTCGCGCCTGCAAAAAAAGTCTCGCACCTACGGAAAAGGGGCAAGGGACCTGGGCTCGCACCTGCGGGTCGGAGTCCGCACCAGCGGCTCTGCTTCTGCCGATTTTGGTCCACACCTGCATCGACTGGGCAGCCTCACCTAGGGCCGCACCTGCAAAGCAAGGACCGCAGGAGCGGTCTCACACCTACGACTGGGCAACTGTAGGTGCGGTTACACCACACCTGGTGCACCAGCAGCTATTGCTGCTGGTTTTTTGCCTCGTTTGATGCCTGAATGGCATCTGGGCCCACCCGAGCCCCCGTCCAAATATACCAACAAGTCCCATATCATAATACGGACTTTCTTGAGCATTCAGAACACTCAAAACAACGATAAAACTCAAAATCACACCTCAAAACCCCTAGAATCAAACTTAAAAACTTTAAGTTCTTGAATTCGCTAACAATGCGCCAAACCGACCTATACTACTCGGAATGACACCAAATTTTGCAAGAAAGTCCTAAATGTTATAACGGAACTATTCCCGGTATCGGAATTCCGTTCGGAACTCGATAACACAAAAACACGTTCCAAACCTCAATTTGAACTTAAGGAAACTCTTATTTCGCTATTTGGCACCGAAACGCTCCCAAGTCATCCAAAACCCATTCCGGACACATGCACAAGTCTGAAATCATCATACGAAGCTATCTGAACCGTTGAAACTCGATTCCGAGGTCGTTTACTCAAAACATTGACCGAAGTCAAACTTGGCCTTATAAGCCAACCTTAAGGAACTAAGTGTTCCTATACTACTCTAAACTCTTCTGAATCCCGAACCACCCATCCCCACAGGTCATAAATCATTAAAAAAACCACTACGGGAAGTCTCATCTAAGGGAACGGGGTCCGATAACTCAAAATGACCGGTCGGGTCGTTACATTCTTCATCTCTTAAACAAACGTTCATCCTCGAACGAGTCTAGAATCATTCCTGAAGTGCCGAATAAGTGTGGATATCGGCTCCGCATGTCCTCCTCGGACTCCCAAGTCGCCTCCTTGACTGGTTGGCCCCTCCACTGGACCTTTACGGCAGAAATCCTCTTAGACCTCAACTGTCGATCCTGCCTGTCAATAATAGCAACTGGCTCCTCCTCGTAGCCCAATCTCTCATCCAGCTGAATGGTACTGAAATCAACCATGTGAGAGAAGTCGGCGTGGTACTACCGGAGAATGATTACATGAAAGACCGGATGAACTCTCGATAAACTGGGAGGTAAAGCAAGCTCATAAGTAACCCCTCCAACTCGCCTCAACACCTCGAAAGGACCTATAAACCTCGAGCTCAGCTTGCCTTTCTTCCCGAACCTCAAATACCTTTCATCGCCGAGACCTTTAACATGACCTTGTCTCCTTCCATAAATGATACGTCACGTGCCTTCTAATCCGCATAACTTTTCTGTCTGGACTGTGTTGTACGAAGTCTCTCCTGAATCAAGTTCACCTTCTCAAAAGAATCCTTCAGCAGGTCGGTGCCATATAACTTAGCCTCGCCAGGCTCAAACCACCCGATAGGAGAACGACATCGCCGACCATATAAAGCCTCAAATGGAGCCATCTCGATGCTGGACTGATAACTATTATTGTAAGCAAACTCGACCAAAGGCAAGAACTGGTCCCACCGACCTCCAAAGTAAATCACACATGCCCTGAGCATGTCCTCTAATATTTGAACCGTCCGCTCCGACTAACCATCAGTCTGAAGGTGGAATGTTGTGCTGAGATCTATCCGGGTACACAACTCACTATGTAGTGCTCTCCAGAAGTGCGAGGTGAACTGAGGACCTCAATCTGATATAATGGACACAGGCACACCGTGCAACAGGATATCTCCTAAATGTAGATCTGGGCCAACCTCTCAGAAGTATAAGTAGTAGCTACTGGAATGAAATGCGCCGATTTGGTCAACCTATCCATAATGACCTAAACCGCGTCAACCTTCCGCAAAGTCTGAGGTAACCCGACCACGAAGTCCATAGTGATGCGTTCCCACTTCCACTCAAGAATGGGAATCTGCTGAAGCAGGCCTCCTGGCCTCCGGTGCTGGCCTACTGGCAATTAAGACATCTAGCCACATACTCCACTATGTCCTTCTTCATCCGCATCCACCAGAAATGTTGCTTCAAGTCACGATACATCTTCGTAGCACCAGGATGAACAGAATACTGTGAACTGTGTGCCTCCTCTAGAATCATCTCCCTCAGGCCATCAACATTAGGAACACATAAACGGCCCTAAAGTCTGAAGACACCATCCTCGCCCGTAGTAACCTCCTTGGCACCACCCTGAATCATTGTCTCCCGTAGCTCTGCCAAACACGGATCATCAATCTGCCAGGCCTTAATCTCTCTCAGTAATGAAGACTGTAAAAACCACATGTGCAAGGACTCGGCGAGGCTATGAAAGGTCCAATCTCACCAGGCGGTTATCCAAGGATTGAATGTCCAAGGCTAGGGGTGTCTCCTCTGCTGCAATATATGCCAAACTACCCATACTCTCTGCCTTCCTGCTCAAGGCGTCTGCTACCATATTTGCCTTGCCCGGATGATAAAGAATGGTGATATCATAATCCTTCAGCAACTCAAGCCACATGCGCTGCCTCAAATTAAGATCCCTCTGCTTGAATAAGTGCTGCAAGCTGTGATGGTTTGTATAAACCTCACAGGACATCCCATACAAGTAGTGCCTCAAAATCTTAAGAGCATGAACAATCACCGCCAACTCCAGGTCGTGCACAGGGTAGTTCTTCTGGTGAAGCTTCAGTTGGCGAGAAGCATAAGCAATAACTCTCCCCTCCTGCATCAACACACACCCCAAACCAATGTGTGAAGCGTCACAATATGCTGTATACATCCAAGAACCGGAAGGCAATATCAGAACTAGTGCTGAGGTCAACGCAGTTTTGAGCATCTGAAAGCTCGCCTCACACTCGTCGGACCATCGGAACGGGGCATTCTTCTGAGTCAACCTAGTCAATGGGGCTGCAATGAAAGAAAAGCCCTCCACAAATCGGCGATAATAACCTGCTAGACCCAAGAAGCTCCTGATCTCTGTAGCTGAAGTAGGACGTGGTAAACTCTGAACTGCCTCAATCTTCTTAAGATCAACCTTGATACCCTCTCCGGAGACCACATGTCCAAAGAATGCCACAGAATCCAACCAGAACTCATATTCAGAGAACTTAGCATAGAGCTTATGTTCCCGCAAAGTCTGGAGCACAGCTCTCAAATGCTGCACGTGCTCGCCCAGGCTATGTAAGTAAATCCGAATGTCATTAAAAAAGATAATGACAAAATAATCAATATACGGCCTGAACACCCTGTTCATCAAGTCCATGAATGTTTCCGGGGTTTTAGTCAAGCCAAAGGACATCACCAGGAACTCATAATGGCCATACCTCGTACGAAAACCCCTGTCGGCCTGTCCTCCACCCCTGGGTAGTCGGACCGGTGGTGCTGGACTCATAGGCTGATAACCCTGTTGTACTTCCTTGCCTCGAAACCTGGGACAAGTCCTCCTGAAATGGATTGGATCCCCGCATTCGTAACATCCCCTCGGTGCCATGGCCTACTGCCCTAAAGAAAGACTCTGAATAGCTGGGCGACGGTGAGAACCCTTTGGCATGGCATTGAAATAAGGCCTCACTGGAGCACCACACGAGGGTTGTGGGGGTGCTGAATATGGGGGCCTGCTGGGCTGGCCCCTTCCAAACTGACCTTTGCCCCTAGCTGGGGCGCCTCTGAAATCACCGGAGAATCTAGCTCTCTTATCCTGTTGCACCTGCTCTATGATCCTCGACCGATACCCCTCGATCCTATGAGCAATCTCTACCACAAGCTGATAAGGAGTCCCCATCTCCACCTCTCGGTCCATGTTGGCCCTAATGCCCTGATGTAACCCGGCTACAAACCTCCGCACTCTCTCAGCCTCTATAGGAAGTATCATGAGTGCGTGACGAGATAACTCAAAAAACCTAGCCTCATAGTCTGTCACTGACATCGGACCCTGCTCCAGCTGCTCAAATTGGTACCGTAGCTCTTCCCTCTCTGAGGGTGGAATATATTTGTCCAGGAATATTTGAGTAAACTGCTCCCAAGTGACAGGACGAGAATCTGTCGGTCTGCCAAAGGTATAGGACTGCCACCATCTGCGGGCCCTGCCCTCCAACTGAAAAGTAGTGAAGTCGACTCCATGGGACTCCAATATCCTCATGTTGTGAAGTCTGTCCCTCCACCTATCAATGAAGTCCTGGGCATCCTCACCACGCTCACCCCCGAAGACTGGAGGGTGCAATCTGGTCCATCTATCCAATAACTTATGTGGATCGCCGTCCGCAGCTGGTCTGGGCTCAGGTGCTGCTGCTACAGGCTAGGCCCTGCCTACGGGAAGTGTACTCGGGGTCTGATATACTACTATTGTATGACCTGCAGCCTGAGCAGTAAGGGTCTGGACTCCCCCTCCTGCCTGAGATATGGCAGGATCCGCCAAAAATAAACCAGCCTGGGCCATAGTATCCATGAACCGCATCATACGACCCATGACCTCCTGAAAGCCTGGTGCAGTCATAAAGTCCACCGGAGCAGGATCTGCTGGGGGCGCCTCACCCTCCTCCTCTATAATAGGATCCTCTGCTGGTGTTGCAACTGGAATAGCTCTGGGAATCCCTCGTCCCCTACCTCGGGTTGGTGCCCTCCCCCGGCCTCTGCCACAGCCTTGGATGATGGGGGTAGCGGCATCTCCCGGGTCTGGAACATCGGTGCGCGCGTCCTCACCATCTGTGAGAGAATAGAAGACTGATCTTTAGTATACCATTGACTGCATAATAGAATATGAATAAAGAGAGGTTTCCTAACACCCTATAGCCTCCTGAAGATAAGTACAGACGTCTCTGTACCGATCCACAAGACTCTAATGGGTCTGCCCGTGACTCGTGAGACTTACGTGAACCTAGGGCTCTGATACCATGTTGTCACGACCCAAAATACTAACTCAGGTCATGATGGCACCCAACACCGAGGTCAGGCAAGCCAACAATTAATTTACTAGTGAAATTTCCTTATTTGATAAAACATCCCAACACTTACCAAGTTTTAAGCTTAAAACGTTTAAGTGGAAACGGATAAATTAGCCAACTTAAATAAATATAGCCACAAGGATCGTGGACCAATATATACAGTTCCAAAAATACAAAGTCTACTACGTGTGTGCCACGAAATAGTGTCACAAGTCTACAGGCGAACTAGTAGGATATACAAAAGATGAAATCAACTGTTCTGTTGTTTGAAAGAAGTAGACAGGAATAAACAAAAGATAACTCCATAGTGCTGCTGAGAATCGCCAAGGGAAGCAGCTCGCCGTGAAGTCAGGCCCAAAATATACTCTTAGGATCAAGCTCCGGTCTGATAACCAGATGCACCAACCTCAGAACTTGTACAATTAAGTACAGAAGCATAGCATAAGAACATAAACAGATATGTACCCAGTGAGTATCCTGCCTAACCTCGAAGAAGTAGTGACGAGAGGTCGACGTGATACTTACTAGGGTCAGACAATATGGAATAAATACAGGCTAAACAATAATAGCAGTAATGAATTGTAATAAGGAAATGAGTATCAGATAACATTCTCTAGTACCCCCATGCTATCCTTTTCCATGGCATCCAAGCTATTTAACCTTCTCTCTTTCATAAAATCAACAGTTATAATTACAGGGCTTCTCATAAATTATCAAACATATAACAGTCCGTGAACATACGGCCGATACGACGTGCAAAGTACATGTGCACTGCCGAAGGTCGAACGGCCCAAACCATAGATGCATCTATCTGCCCCGCTCACGAGTCCGACCTGCGATGCGGTTAACATAATGCTAGGGCTTTCCCGCTCGCGAATCATACATGTGACTCGGGTTCCCGCATACATATACATGATCCTCAGGAATTTCAGATAATTAACAGGGGTCTTACTAGCAAAAAAAAGAGATTCAAAATACCAACTTTGAAACATAGCCTCCTAGGCCTTCATATATGAAATTCAAGGATATTAGGCTACCTAGTCGACATACAAGATCACGGATACGACACATAAAGCATGCTCGTGAATCCTAAACTACCCGACATGCATAATAGTAGTTACGCACGGACTCTCGTCACTTCGTGCATGAGTAGCCCCCGAAAATAAGGACAAGCAATAACTTGTAATCATCTATGGGGACAATTCCCTCTTACAAGGTTAGAAAGGAGACTCACCTCGTGTCGAGCCTACTTTTTAGGTCAAGAATGCGCCCGAAACTCCAAACTCGTCTCCTAAGGGCTCAAAACTAGTCAAATGATGCATAAATAAATCAACTTATACTCAAAGGCATGAAATTCCCCTATTTACTTAGTTATTTCAACTTACTTTGAAGTATCCCAAAATACACCCCTGGGCCCACATGCTCGAATTCCAGAACTTTTTGAAGGAAACAGTTACCCATAACCTAAGGATCATTAATATATGATTTTTGCATGATTTCATAGCTAGTTAGTGGGTAATTTCCCAAATTTCATAAAACCCTAGGTTTTTACTCTAACCCTTGATGTTCACTAATTAGGAGGTTAATTTACCTAGGAATTCATGTACTAAACTAACATTAGAGTAGAAATCACTTACCTTTCAGTAGTTAGGTCGTTTGGCTCTTTTCCAAGCTCTCAAGGTCGACTATGGAGGAAAGAAATGGAGTAAAATGGTTCTTTCTCGTATTTTAAAAGACTTCACTACCTACAGGGTTTCCGCACCTGCGGTCTCGCGCCTGTGAGAAAAGTCTCGCACCTACGGAAGAGGGTCAAGGGGCCTGGGTTCGCACCTGTAGAACGGAGTCCGCACCAGCGGCTCCACTTTTGTGGATTTTGGTCCGCACCTGCGTTGACTGGGCAGCCTCACCTGAGGCCGCACCTGCGAAGCAAAGATCGCAAGAGCGGTCTCGCACCTGCGACTTGGCAACCGCAGGTGTGGTCACACCAGACCTGGTGCACCAGCAGCTATTGCTGCTAGTTTTTGGCCTCGTTTGATGCCCGAATGGAAATTGGGCCCACCCGAGCCCCCGTCCAAATATACCAAGAAGTCCCATATCATAATACGGACTTGCTCGAGCCTTCGGAACACTCAAAACAACACTAAAACTCAAAATCATACCTCAAAACCCCTAGAATCAAACTTAAGAACTTTAAGTTCTTGAATTCGCTAACAATGCGCTGAACAGACCTATACTACTCTGAATGACACCAAATTTTGCAAGAAAGTCCTAAATGACAAAACGTTCCCGGTCTTGGAATTTTGTTCGGACCTCGATAACACAAAAACACGTTCCATACCTCAATTTGAACTTAAGGAAACTCTTATTTTTCTCTATTTGGCACCGAAATGCTTCCGGTTCATACAAAACCCATTCCCGACACATGCACAAGTCCGAAATCATCATATAAAGCTATCGGAACCGTCGAAACTCGATTCCCATGCCGTTTACTCAAAATGTTGACCGAAGTCAAACTTGGCCTTAAAGGCCAACCTTAAGGAACTAAGTGTTCCTATACTACTCTAAACTCTTCCGAATCTCGAACCACCCAACCCCACAGGTCATAAATCATAAAAAGCCACTACAGGAAGTCTCATATAGGGGAACAGGGTCCTATAATACAAAATGACCGATTGGGTCGTTACATTTACAATGTTATCTAATCATTTGATTCTTTTTATATAGGTATATCCATGATACAGTGATAGAGAGAGAAAGGAAAATGTGAAATGACCCTCTCATGTTGAGAGAGTTAAATATTGTAACAACCTGACCGCTTATTTTGAGCTCTAGCGCGCCAATCGGCAGTTTGAGGCCTTGAGTAGCTTCACTTAATGTTTTATGACTTGTACGTATGGTCGGAATTGGATTTCGCGAAGTTCATAGTTGATTTGGAAAGAAATCTAAAATTTTGGAAGCTTTAAGTTGGACGAATTGACTAGGACTTGACTTTCTAGTAAATGACCTCAAAATCGGGATTTGAAAGTTCCAATAGGTAGTGTGATGATTTTGGAGTTGGGCGTATATCCAGATCGGTTTTTGGATTACATAGGAGCGTTACGACGCTCATTCTAGAAAGTTGGCATATTGGAAGAATTTCATAAGTTTTTGTTGAATCGTGTTTTAATGTTATCGATGTCCGTTTGGGATTTTGAGCCCGGTAATAGCTCCGTATGGTGATTATGGTCTTAGGAGCACATCCGGATGTGGATTTGGAGGTCCATAGGTCATTTCGGGGTCATTTGACGAAAGTTAGAAATTTGAAGATTTTTGGAAAGTATGACCGGGAGTGGACTTTTTGATATTGGATTTGGATTCCGATTTAAAAGGTAGGAGTAGGTCCGTAATATCAAATGCGACTGTAAAATTTGAGGTCAATCAGACGTGATTTGATATGTTTCAGCATCGTATGTAGAAGTTAGACGTTCAATAGGTCATTAGGCTTGAATTAATGCGCAATTCGAGGTTTTGATGTTATTTGGTATGATTTGAGGTCTCGAGCAAGTCCGTGTTATGTTTTGGAAAGGATTGGTATGATTGGATAGGACCTCGGGTGTGTTTCAGGATGTTTTCGTACCAAGTATGAGAGTTTTGGTATAGCTGGTGTGCAGGTGTGCTTCGCGATCGTGAAGGCAGCCCCGCGATCGCGAAGAAGGCTTGTGAAGGTGTCACGTCCCAAAACCGAGGGACACGACCGGCGCTCGACCGGGTGGCCCCAGTCAAGCGGACCTGGATTCCCTTTTTCCATCCCACATATTACCCCGTGATTCCAATGTACATTATTCAATTATAATTTAAACACATTCTTACAACCTGGAATTAAATTCTAGATTTCTGTCATTACCCACATGTGGTACAATACTTACAAAATATACATAACACACAGGTTCACTTTACGTGGTCTACAAGTTATACTGCCCAAAATACATATGTATATAACCCACATTTCCTGTCTACGGAGCCTCTAAGAGTACAAAGGAGTTATATAATACTTGCCGGTAACAAGGCTCCGGCTATACCCTACACAAATACCAAAATGAAAATCCGGAAGAAGATGTGGCATGAACCACACATGGCCCCGAGAGAAAAGGGGCTCACCAAACAGCTGATGGGACGTAGAGGAGGCACTACTGTTGGTGGGCTGGAGTACCTGCTATAGAACCACCTACAATCATCACAAGAATGTAGCGCCCCCGAAAAAAGGGACGTCAGTACACTTGAATTGTACTGGTATGTATGAACAAACTTTACTCTAAGTAAACTCAACAATGCACAGGCAAGAGACAGACAGAGAGTCACACAATCATTGCACAAAGATATAGAAAGAAACACAATGGAAGTTCCACAATTCTCACTTCATCACAATCACAATCACAATTCCACCCTTATCCCTTCTCAACATTCCACCCTTATTTCTTCTCAACATTCCACCCTTATTTCTTCTGTTGCAGCGTGCAACCCGATCTCACCAGACAATCACAATCATTTCTTATGTTTCTGTTGCGGCGTGCAACCCGATCCCACCGGACAATCACATCTCACCCTTATCACTTCTCACATATCACCCTTATCCCTCCTATTGCGGCGCGCAACCCGATCCCACCAGGCAATCATATCTCATATCAACAATGACAGTTCACAATTCAATCACAGAAAATTTCAGCAATAGGAATATAGCTTCTTTACAACCCACAATATGTATAAAACAAAATCGTGCCACAATAAACCTTACCAAACAGTGATACATATACGATATTGCCACAGCCGTTTAGTTCAATTACATCACACCACAACTCCTTTTCGTTACTTGTTACACAGTCTTTAGCATATACATTCATACTCTTGGATTCATTAACCTACTAGCATCATTTCACATAGCATGGTAGTGTGGTGATCAACTAAAGACAGACAAGGAATACACTTCACGCTTCAACACAATTTGAACAACCATTTGCACATATTCACACCAATACACGTACCGTATGCTCGGACACCACAAAGCGATTTTACAAAGATTAAAGTTAGCCATACATACTAGGAGTCGAGTTTCCCTTTTTAATTTCTATCACAATCCACCGAACCGTCTAGCACCGTAAATCTAGTTCACAATGCGACACATTTACCTTAGAATTAGGAATCTTGAATTCATTTGAGCATTTTATCAAACACCATGTGGTCCCTTAGCTTAACTAAAACCCATTTCAGTGAAAGATTACTCTAACTAGCTTCCTTTTACTAGGTCATGGAAGATTATTCACATGCATGCAAGTCTTATCTTTTAATCTCAAGAACCAACCTATGCGTGCTTTATTCTAACTAAAATCTGAGAATTAAAGGGAAGTGGGGTGGGAACTTACCTCTTAGAGTGAAGAAGATGAAGATTACTTGATAATTTTCGGGCTTGAGTGATGTTTGAAGAATCAATTTGGGAAGATGGGGACTTCTCTCTCAAGAACTCTCTTTTTCCTTCTCTCTATCTTGTTTAGAATCTAGTTAAAATGAAAGGGGATAGGGGTTAAATGCAGCTGGGGTCAGGTATAAAAGTTTGGAAAATTAAAAGCCTGTGTCAAATATGCGGTCAGGAATGCGATCGCATTCCTGACATGCGGTCCGCAGAGCTGACCACAGAATGGCCCCAGGTGGGCCAAAATTTGGAAACAATCTGCCCAGGTATGCGACCACTATGCGGTCTGCATACTCCTTATGTGATCGCATAGTGCGTCGCATAACACCCCTCCCAAAAATAAAAGGCAATAATGCGACAGTTATGCGGTCCGCAGAACCGAAATGCGGTCGCAGATTGGACCGCATAGTTGTCCTTCAGTTGGGCAGTGATCTGCCCGTGTATGCGACAACTATGCGGTCCGCATACACGTTATGCGATCTCATAGTGCGTCGCATAACGCCCAATTTCTGGAAAAATTAATTATTTAACTCCCGGGGTACTTTTTGTTCAAATTAGGTCCGTTTTAGAAATTTCCACAATAAAAACAACTCCGGGACTCGTTCGGGCATTATTTTAAGCAAGAAACTTTTACGGGTCTTTACAGAAGGGCCCCAGTTTTTTCTCTTCGGGAATGTGTGGAGGCTCACGCAAACGCGGAGAAGGTCTTGGCTCTACTTCGCGTACGCGTAGGCTTCTACGCGAACACGATGAAGGCTGGGAGGGTTGTGTGTGGCAGAAGTCCTTCACGAACGCGAACATGAAGGGGCAGGGCAACTGGGCATCGCGAACGCATTCAGGAGGTCGCAAACGCGATGAAGTTCAGGCCTGTGCAGATTTGTTTTAAAGCGGGATTTGGCTCATTTCTCTCTTGGTTTGGGCGATTTTGGGGAGATTTTCATCATCTATGTCAAGGTAAGTGATTCCCGTGTATTGTGAGTTGAATACAAGGTTTATATATGGATTTAGACATGAATATTTGTAAGAATTTGGGATTTTGAAGAAAAACCTAGAAATTGATATTCTTGGATTTTAACCACGAAATCGGAAATGGAATTAATAATAAATTATATATTTGAGTTCATAATGTTATGGTTAATGGTTGTCTTCAAAAACTTTTGGAATCCGAGCACGTGGGCCCAAGGGTAGCCAGATTCTTTTGGTTGTTTTTTCTTAATTTTATTTTCTTAATATTTACTAAAGCCTACTTACAAACTGAACTTATGAAAAAGTATTTTTTAAACATTTGTTTCTTATCTATTCAAAAATAGAATGTCATACTATTTTTGTTTTTATTTTTATGGAAAGTAAGATAAACTAACTATAACTAGGCGAAATACCAATTCGCAAAATAAAGGATAATATATTTGTAGTTTTCATCTTTACAGCTTGTTTGGATGGTTGTTACGCATTGTTTCATAATGTATCATATTGTATTGTATTGTACTGTATCGTTTGACGAATACAGTGTTTGGATAGATTGTATCGTTTGTCGTTATTTCATGATAACATGCACCAGCAATATGAAGAATAAATTTGTAATATTATTTAAAAAAATTATGATACGGGGTAAATTTATTATATAAAAAGGTAGGATAAATGATAAAATAAAATTATTTAATAATAGTGAAGGGTTAGATGAGAGAAAAAGACAACATAACGACGCAACCACACCAAATTGGTTATTTCATAAAGTGGCACATTTCGTCATTATATAACGATATATTTAACGATACGATAAAATAAAGTTTAATTAACAACAAAATCAAACATCATATTTAAGGTGTAACGACCCGACCGGTCGTTTTGATCCCTAGCGCGTCGTTTGGCGGTTTGAGGCCATGAGCAGCTTCATTTCAGGAATTATGACTTGTAGGCGTGGTCTAAACTGAATTTCGGGAAGTTCGAAATCGAATTGGAGAGAAGGTTCTCATTTCGGAAGCCTTAAGTTGGAAGAATTGACTAAGATTGGAATTTTGAGTAAACGACCTCAGAGTCGGGATTTGAAGGTTCCAGCGGGTTCTTATGATGATTTCGGGCTTGGGCGTATGTCCGGATCGGATTTTGAATAACCCGGGAGCGTTTCGGCGTATATTGTGGGAGTCATGTTTTAGAAGAAATTTCCTAAGTCTGGGTTGAAGTGCAATTCAGTGATATTGATATCCGTTTGGGATCCCGAGTCTGGGAATAGCTTCGTATGGTGATTCTGGAGTTGGGAGCGCGATCGTAAGTTAATTCAGATGTCCGTAGGTTATTTTGAAGTCATTTGGCTAAAGATAGAAATTTGAAGGTTTTTGAGAAATCCGACCGGAAGTAAAAATTTGATATCGGGGTTGGAATACGATTTTGAAAGTTGGATCAGGTCCTTAATGTCTAATATGACTTGTGTGCAAAATTTGGGGTCAATCGGACGTAAATTGATAGGTTTCGACATCGGATGTAGAAGTTTGAAATTTCAAAGTTCATAAGGATTGAATTGGAGAGAGATTCGTTGTTTCGATATTATTTGATGTGATTGGAGGCCTCGATCAGGTCCGCATTATGTTTTGGAACATGTTGGTGTAATTGGACGGGGTCACGGGGGCCTCGGGTGGATTCCGGGGGATTAACGGATCAAATTTGGAGTTGAGAGAAAGCTGAGGTTGCTGTCATCTGGTGTGAACGCACCTGCGAGGTTTTGGCCGTAGGTGTGGCTGTGGTGTCGCAAATGCGGAAAAAGGGTGGTTTTGCTGGGGGACGCAGGTGCGAGGTTATGTCTGCACCTGCGGATGCGCATATGCGGTTAAGGGCGCGCAAGTGCGGAGCCCGGCTGGGAAGGAGGAAATCGGAGGTGCGGATGATTTGGGCGCACCTGCGGACACGCAAAGGCCGGAGGCAGTGTGATGTTTTAAAAATGAGAAATTGGCCATTTCCTTCATTTCTCTCATTTGGCTTGGACAATTTTGGAGAGCTCAAGGAGGGATTTTCTTCAAGGATCACAAGGTAAGTTATTCCAACTCATTTCAAGCTAAATACATGGTTTAGGTACGGACTTAATTGTGGGAATTTGTGGAAACTATGGGATTTGGAAGAAAACCTAGAATTTGCATTTTTGGGATTTTGCCCACGAATTTGAGCATGAAAATTAGAGTAAATTGTATATTTGAGCTAGTAAGACTATGGGTAGAGTTTATCTTCGAGAAATTTCGGAATCCGGGCACGTGTGCCCGAGGGAATTTTGGTCAAATTTTCAAGCGGAGTTGGGAATTTATATAATTTGAATTGTTACAAGCATTAGAGACAATTTTCATTGGTTTTCCTGTTATTTGGTTAGTTTTGGGACGTTGTGCATCAATTGGAGTCGTCGGAAGGGCTTGGAAGCCGGTTATAGAATTTCGGAGCAAGGTAAGTCTCCTTTCTAACTTTGTGAGGGAAAATTGTCCCCATAGGTAAACTAATTGAATAAGTGCTACTATTTGCGGGGGCTACGTACGTACGAGGTGATAGAAGTTCATGCTTAGATACTATTATGCTTGTGTCTGGGTAGTCTAGGACCCACTAGCATACCTTACTTGTTGTACTTGTTAGCTTGCCAATGATATTAGACTGTTAATATTATCGAATTAGTAATTGAATACCTAAGAAGGTTAGAGTTTACTTTCCTTAATCATTTAGAAAGAGAATTGATTCTTCCTTGCATAATTGTGTTCCTGATAAATTTACAATATTTAAAACCTTATCGAATTTGGCAAATGAATTATCTTCATGTTCATTTAAAGAGAATTTCATCACTTCCTTAAGAAACTGCTTTGCTGATAAAAATATAGATTTATTGTGTGAATATGTGTATCTATGAGTATCTGAGTCGCATGTATGATTCGCGAACAAGATAACTCTATTATTTATATATGACTGTGTCGCATGATCGATTCGCGAGCGGGGGAAATAGATGCATCTATGGTTTGAGTTGTTCGACCCTTCGGCAGTGTACATTTTATTATTGTTGGTCCGCGCCGTTCGACCCTCGGCATTTCTCGCGCATGATAATTTCTTCGTACTTTCTTTGATTATTACTTGTTTACTGGCCTGGAAACTATAAATTGTCAGCTGAAATGACACAGATTTAAAGTATTAAATGTGAAAGATGTTGTTATTCTTGTCATTTCTTATTAACCTGCTTATGATATTAATGCTTAGTGTCGCCTTTTATTTTTACTAAATCGACCTCTAGCAAGTGTCAAATTCGACCTCTTGTCACTACCTCTTCGAGGTTAGGCGGGATACTTACTGAGTACACGTTGTTTTCGTACTCATGCTACACTTGTTGTGCATTTTTATTGCAAACACATTCATATCTAGTGGCCATGTTTGACGCAGTGATGTGGCTGACTTGGAGACTTAGACGAGTTGCACCATCCAGAGTCGACCCGCAGCCGATGGAGTCTCCCTCAGATGTATTGTATTTTTTATTTTAAATTCCTTGTCTAGTTTGTGTTCCAGACAAGTATTGTAGTACATGTAAAATTCCTAGTTATTTTCTCATGCACTTGTGATACCGGGTTCTGGGATATGTTTGGGATTTATTTTATTAAACTCGATTGTAAATCTATCGTATTTACTTAACAAATGTTTATTCACTTGTTATGTAATGAAATGAAAAGTAACAAAATTTCAAACGCTAAAATAGGAATTTAACTTAATCATTTGATGATTGGCTTGCCTGACAGTGGTGTCCAGCGCCATCACGACCTTATGGATTTTGGGTCGTGACAACGTGGTATCAGAGCACTAGGTTCCCTTAGGTCTCACGAGGAATGAGCAAGTCTAGTAGAGTCTTGCGGATCAGTACGGAGACGTCTGTACTTATCTTCAAGAGGCTACAGGGCTATTAGGAGTACTTCCCTTCTTCATTCCTCATCGTGCGATTTGATTCCATTAAGGCTTATGCCTGTGTTTCTTCCTACTCAATCTTACGCGTCGTGAAGCGCTTGCTATCAATCGGGAATAGAGGAATTGTAATGGTACCTTAGATGAGGTGCGAGATGTTTCTCCCTACGAAGTTGACTGGGGCTATTGTCGTTACTCTGCAGAAGGATATTATGTTGTTTAGCTCAGTAGTTGTGTTTCTGAGAGCTTTGTGTCTATGCTCAGGTTGTTATGATGCTTGCGATTGGTTAACGCGCGGTGTTGATGAGATGGTATGATGCTTTCCCATATGTCGGAGCAATGAATGACTTGAAGGGAGGTCTTCTCAGAGCCTGATTTCGAGATTTTGGTATTTTAGTACCAGTGGAGGAAAGGCAATCGATCTATGAAGGTTCAAATTTGGGTTGAAAGAATAAAAGGACTAGGTGTTTTCAAGTGAGGTGGAATATTCACCTGTGACGTGATATCGCCGTTTTTGATCGAATAGAATGTGTTAAGTTCGCCGGTGCTATAGTTTCTTCGGATGCATGGGGTTAGAGTATTGTGAAGAAGTGTTGAAGAAGCGATTGTCAGAGATCGTTATGTGCGGTGGTTCAGTGTTGAATAAGTATTTCTAATGAAGGCGGCTCGAGAAAGATGATATTCGGAGAGTTTGAAGTCGTGGTGATCTGCAGGTTTAAGTGCTACAGAGAATGTTATTGAATTGAGGCAACAAATGGGGCAGCATACGCTGAAGGAAGACATGTGAGAAGTGTCAGGTGGCGGAAATTTCTAAAAGGCCAGGTGTAAGAAATGGAAGTCAGGGAATTGCTTGAAGGAGTGAGTTTAACTAAAGTGGGAGAGGGGCAGCGTAGCATATGAGTTCTGGGGTAAGATAGATGCTCGTCTCGAGGAGGAGTTTGAAGTGATTTGAGAATTTTAGTGGACGGTGATTGAGTCCACGAGCTTAAATTGAAATGTTGGTTATTACGGTGGAAGATTTGAGGCAGCGGAGAAGGGGGTTGTCTGACTTGAAGAATGATGGAATATAGCGATGAATTAGAGGATGTTGTTGCGCATTTAGAAGATGTCCATGAGGAGCGGATGGACTGGTAAAGTTAGTAAATGAGGACGGGCGTAGGATGGAGTATTGATGTCGTAGAGATTGTGCAGTACAACGTCGTTGGAAGGTGTCAGTTGGTAATTTCCGCTGGAGGGTTATCTCCTGTGAGTAGGTTAGCGGTCATGTGGTTGGAAAGTTTCACGAGGAATTTTAGTAGTTATTCGGTAGGAGGCTGAATACGTGAATGATGCTAGAGAATTTGAGTATTCATGGAATGCTAACAAGAGAATTTAGAAGAATTTGACGGGTTGGTTGAGCAAGGTCATGTCAGCAATGAAGAAGGAATTTTGGTGGGGTCCAGAGTGGTGCAAGGAGTAGCTTCAGGCTAAGTGGGAGAGTCCCACCACCTGCAATTGGGTTGCAGGATTATCCCCTCATGAGGTTGCGGATTATCGGCGTATTGTCAAGTTATTACAGCTAAGGGGAAAGGAGTAAAATGGTAAGTGCGCATGGAATTTGATAAATGTGTGCAAAAGTTGGCCCTATCGGACCAGGGTTAGGCTTTGGAAGATTCAGAATTTATGCTTAATGCATAGGCGAGTTATAAGGGTAGTGACTCAGTCACGTGATTCATTGAGAGGGTGTTCGTGTGCTAGAAGAGCCTTGGAGTTGATAGTATTCGGTGCCAAGACAGAGTGGGTGACTCTCAATAGTGGTCCTTATGAATTCGACGGTTAAGAACGCCGTGCTTAAGGGTTTCATGTCCGCAGTGTGGCTAAGGATCGGACCTTGCAACAGATTGTGATAGGAGGCCTGGAAGGTTTCATGATGTTTTCGGCTTGCATTATAGTATTGGAGGAATGGGAGAAATGAACTCCGGATTTGTAGGAAGATTATCAGGATGAGTATATCAGTCAAAGATGTGAATGCGCACAAGGAGGGTATGAGACGGTTTGTGGGATTGAGACAACATGGTCTCGTGAATCAAGGCCACTTGGGATGAGTGAGGATTGAGTTTGTTGTGTGTTGAATGGAGTTACTATTATTTCTAAGGAAATCAAGGATAATTAAAAGAAGATAGATTGGTTAGCCATGGTTGAAATGGCACATGTACGGCAAGGATCAGTTCCTTCAGTGTGATTAAGTTATGCATGTGGTTTGTGCTGGTGTGTGCGAGGCTTGTCGGCCGCCGTAATAGACTTTATTTGGAAGCATTCAAGTACTATGGCTTGTCAGGTGTAGGTTGATCCCGGAAGGATTATGGTGGTATAGACTACTACTTAAGGATTTGCATGTATTGTGATTATGAGAATTCACTCGCGTGTTGTTATGGTCCTCTTGAAGTGATGTAAGTAAAAGGTTTCTATACAATGAAGTGTTTCCCCTATTATTGGTTTAGGAGTTATGATGGAATTCTTACGCTATCTCATATTGGCATGTCAGGTGCAGTAAGCAGCATAGAATTGGAAGTAAGGATCAAGATTGCGGTTCGGTGTTGACAAGGATGCCATGAGCTCGGATGAGCAAGAAAAAGGGATTTTAATGTTCAAAGTAAGCTGGTGTTGTCTTCAGTGTCACCTGAGATCGGTGCTTGGTGAAAGAGGTTTGCACCCTGGTTATGGGTTCTTGATTTGTTTTACAATGTTAGTGTGGTCGGTGGTATGGATGTGCAGACTTGTTACCTTGTGTGGAAGGATGTGGGATCATGACCACGGGAAGATCGTATAAGTGTGACATGTAGTCACTTAATGGGTTGAAGATTTAGACTGAGTATAAGGAAGTGTAATATTGCTTATTTGAGAATTTATGCCTGGCAGGCGTTCAGTTCATTGTGTGGTGGATTGTGGGTGTTTGTCCCGCTATAATGGTTGTTCTTGCGTGTTATGAGAAGAAGTGGGTTATTATGGACTCGGGTAAGGCTATCGGTCTAGTGCAGCGCGAGCAGAATCGGCTTGAGGGTTGTGAACGGATTCAAATATGGTTGTGGGCTCCATGTGAGTCATGTGTGTTCATTTCAGTATGGCGCTTCCCAAGGAGGGGTGTTGGAATATCAGATGTTGTTCCGTTTTCGTCCAATTCATGTAATATTTTGATTGTGCCGTGTGAGTTATGAAACGGCTTGATAATTTCTTATGTTTTGAGATTCAGCGTAGTGATGATGTTATGTGAGCAGGATGGCTCTTGAGATTCAGAGTGTGTGTGTGTGTATATATATATATATCGCACCTCAGTTGTGCTTGAGTTTTGTAGCATATGGCTCTATCAGTCTCCCCAGGATGGTATTATGCACTTAGCGTGCTTGTGACCGATATTCAGTAATTTGTAATAGTGAGCAATTCAGCTCCGTGTATATCTCATTATGTGAATTTTATTATAGGATCGGGTGGAACGCTGCCACGGGTATGTTATTTGGATCGGGTTGCACGCCGCAACACTGTGATGTTGAGTAAGGTCCCCATGATTATTTTTCTTGTGTTTTACTTCCTATTTTCTGAGGAAAGTTCATATTAATTGCGTGAGTCGAGTAGTTCCTTTCATAGTTCATTTTCTTTATGTATCGCATTCGAGTTGTGGCCTATCGGCACGTTGTGGAATCATCTGAGACTTTTGGTCATGTCTGGAGTGATTTATTGACTGAGCAGTTCATACTGGGTGAGACGAGATTTATGGATCAGGGATCGGTGCGATAGGATTATGTGAAGTATATTATAGGACAATTACCATTATTTAGTTCGCAATGAGATGATGATTTTAGTCAAGAGGAAAGATTCAATGTTTGGTTAACTCTGCAGTTGGTTAGAAATTTCTACACATCTCCTCCGTTGTGGTGGTATCGTCAGCATTATAGCAGGACGTATATATATATATATATATATATCAAGGCGCATTGGGAGCATCAGATTCGTGGAATTTTGGCTATTAAGGTACAGAGAATGTCATTGTGGTTAGATGATGAATCATGCGGTGCATGGTGCTAATTCATCAAGGGTATGCAGTCATGTTCTGGTACGTCGTGGGGTAGTTGATACGGTGTTCATATATTGGAAACAGGCCTGGCAGAGAATTTCAGGTGTTGGAACTGGGTTCTAAGCTTATCATAAGAATATAAGAGGATATCTTCAGAATTGTTCGAGCAAGTGTACTCAATTGGGTTGTGGTAGCAGGGGAAGGTGCACGAGGTGTTAAACAGTGATTTTAGGTAACTCCAGAGCAGTTCTTAGCACGTTCGAGGACGAATGTATGTTTAAGTGGAAGAGAATGTAACGACCCGACTGGTCGTTTTGAGCCCTAGCGCATCGTTTGACAGCTTAAGGCCATGAGAAGCTTCATTTCAGGTATTATGACTTGTAGGCGTGGTCGGAACTGAATTTCAGAAAGTTCGGAATCGAATTGGAAAGAAGGTTCTCATTTCGGAAGCCTTAAGTTGGAAGAATTGACTAAGATTGGACTTTTGAGTAAACGACCTCAGAATCAGGATTTGAAGGTTCCAGCAGGTTCGTATAATGATTTCGGACTTGGGTGTATTTCCAGATCGGGTTTTGGATAACCCGGAGCGTTTCGGCGTATATTGTGGGAGTCAGCATTTTAGAAGAAATTTCTTAAGTTTGGGTTGAAGTGCATTTCAGTGATATTGATGTCCGTTTGGGATTCCGAGTGGGAATAGCTCCGTATGGTGATTCTGGGGTTGGGAGCGCGATCGGAAGTGAATTCGGATGTCCGTAGGTTATTTTGAAGTCATTTGGCTAAAGATAGAAATTTAAAGGTTTTTGAGAAATCCGACCGGAAATGGAAATTTTGATATAGGGGTCGGAATGCAATTCTGAAAGTTGGAGAAGGTCCGTAATGTCGAATATGACTGGTGTGTAAAAGTTGGGGTCAATCAGACTTGTATTGATAGGTTTTGGCATCGGATGTAGAAGTTTGAAATTTCAAAGTTCATAAGGCTTGAACTGTAGAGCGATTCGTTGTTTCGATGTTATTTGATGTGATTTGAGGCCTCGAGCAGGTCCGCATTATGTTTTAGAACAGGTTGGTGTAATTGGACGGGGTCCCGGAGGCCTCGAATAGATTCTGAGTGGTTAACGGGTCAAATTTGGAGTTGAGATAAAGCTAAGGTTGTTGTCATCTGGTGTGACCGCACCTGCGAGGTTTTGGCCGCAGGTGCGGCTGTGGTGTTGCAGAAGCGGAAAAAGGGTGGCTTGGCTGGGGGACGCAGGTGCGAGGTTATTTCCGCACCTGCGGATGCGCAGATACGATTAAGGGAGCGCAGGTGCGAAGCCCGGCTGGGAAGGAGGAAACCGCAGGTGCCGAGGATTTGGGCGCACCTGCGGACACACAGGTGCGGGCGAGGCGACCGCAGGTGCGAAAAGGCTGGAGGTAGTGTGGTGTTTTGAAAACGGGAAATTGGCCATTTCCTTCATTTCTCTCATTTGGCTTGGACGATTTTGGAGAGCTCAAGGAGGGATTTTCTTCAAGGATCACAAGGTAAGTTATTCCAACTCATTTCAAGTTAAATACATGGTTTAGGTACGGACTTAAGTGTGAGAATTTGTGGAAACTATGGGATTTGGAAGAAAACCTAGAATTTGCATTTTTGGGATTTTGCCCGCGAATTTGAGCATGAAAATTAGCGTAAATTGTATATTTGAGCTAGTAAGACTATGGGTAGAGTTTATCTTTGAGAAATTTCGGAATCCAGGCTCGTGGGCCCAAGGGCATTTTGGTCAACTTTTGGAGCGGAGTTGGGAATATATATAATTTGAATTGTTACAAGCATTAGAGTGAATTTTCTTTGGTTTGCCCGTTATTTGGTTAGTTTTGGGACGTTGTGCATCAATTGGAGTCGTCGGAAGGGGTTGGAAGCCGGTTATGGATTTGCAGAGCGAGGTAAGTCTGCTTTCTAACTTTGTGAGGAGGAATTGTCCCCATAGGTAAACTAATTGAATAAGTGTTACTATTTGCGGGGGCTACGTACGTACGAGGTGACATGAGTCCGTGCGTAGCTACTATTATGCTTGTGTCTGGGTAGTCTAGGACCCACTAGCATGCCTTACTTGTTGTACTTGTGATCTTGCCAATGATATTAGACTGTTAATATTATCGAATTAGTAATTGAATACCTAAGAAGGTCAGAGTTTACTTTCCTTAATCATTTAGAAAGAGAATTGATTTTTCCTTGGATAATTGTGTTCCTGATAAATTTACAATATTTAGAACCTTATCGAATTTGGCAAATGAATTTCTAGAAAAGATTTGAATACTATCTTCATGTTCATTTAAAGAGAATTTCATCATTTCCTTGATAAACTGCTTTCCTGATTAAAATGTGGATTTATTGTGTGAATATGTGTATCTATGAGTACCTGAGTCGCATGTATGATTCGCGAGCAGGATAACTCTATTATTTATATATGACCGCGTCGCATGATCAATTCGCGAGCAGGGGAAATAGATGCATCTATGGTTCGAGCCGTTCGACCCTTCGGCAGTGCACATTTTATTATTGTTGGTCCGCACCGTTCGACCCTCGGCATTTCTTGCGCATGATAATTTATGCGTACTTTCTGTGATTATTACCTGTTTACTGGCCTAGAACTTATAAATTGTCAACTGAAGACGCAAATTTAAAATATTAAATGTCAAAGATGTTGCTATTCTTATCATTTCTTATTAAACTGCTTATGATATTCATGCCTTGTGTCGCCCTTTATTTTTACTAATTCGACCTCTCGTCACTACCTCTTCGAGGTTAGGCGGGATACATACTGAGTACACGTTGTTTTCGTACTCATGTTACACTTGCTGTGCAACTCCTCCAGCCTGAGAGACGGCTGGTGCAGTCGGAAGAAATCCGGCCTGAGCTACGCTCTCCATAAGCCCCACCAAACGGACAAGGGCGTTCTGAAGCACCGGGGTAGCAGTGAACCCCTCTGGGACCTGAGCTGGTCCAACTGGGACTGCCGGAACTGGGACCTCCTCGTCGGACTCGACCTGAGGGTCCTCTACTGGGGTTGCTGCTCTAGGCTGAGCCCTGCCCCGGCCCCGGCCTCGGCCTCTAGTACGGCCTCGTCCTCGACCTCAACCCCTCGTAGGAGCTGTAGCAGGAGTGTCGGGCTGCTGAGCGGAACCAAGGGAAGCACGCGTCCTCGCCATCTGCTAGAGAATAGAATAGAAACTCAATCAGTATACCAAAATATACTACGCACGACATAGTATGAAAAGAAGAGGAGTATCCAAACTTAGCAGCCTCTGGGGGATAAATACAGACATCTCCGTACCGATCCCTCAGACTCTACCAAGGTTGTCCGTGAGTTGTGAGACCTAAGCAACCTAGAGCTCTGATACCAACTTGTCACGACCCAAATTCCCACCCTTTAGGCCGTGACTGCGCCTAACGTTGAACCCGCTAGGCCAGCCAACGTATAACTTGCAATAGCAATTTAAAATCATCTAATACGGAATAAAACGCTAACTCATCAATTTCAACCAATTTCAATCACATTCTGAGATAATAGTGGGGCAACCGTTCAACCCAAAATCGATAACATGTTTTTCCTTCTTTCATATTCCCAACAGAATTCCCTCAAACATTGCTAATAAAAACAATGAAACTTTAAATTCGGAAAGTAAGAACATAACAATCATGAAATAACGTAAACTTCCCAAAACTGGGGTGTCACAATCTCACGGACTAACTACTAGAATACTAAATACAA
>ML278976.1:0-12292 GCA_005239495.1 Nicotiana undulata
CGGTGTCTATCATTTCGGATCGAGGTCCTCAGTTCACTTCGCACTTCTGGAGAGCTTTGCACAACGAGATGGGTACTCAAATAGACCTCAGTTCAGCATTTCACCTTGAGACTGATGGCCATTCATAGCGTACAGTTCAGATTTAGAGGATATGCTCAGGGCTTGTGTGATTGATTTTGGAGTTCAGTGGGACCATTTCCTACCGTTGGCGGAGTTTGCATACAATAATAGTTATCAGTCCAGCATCGAGATGGCTCCATTTAAGGCTTTATATGGTCGACGTTGTCGTTCTCCTATCAGGTGGTTTGAGCCTGGTGAGGCCAAATTATATGGCACAGATCTGGTGAGAGATGCTTTAGAGAAGGTGAAGATTATTCAGGAGAGGCTCCACAAAGCACAGTCTAGGCAGAAGAGCTACACAGATCAGCGGGCACGTGATGTGGCGTTCATGGAGGGGGAGAAGGTTATGTTGAAGATTTTGCCGATGAAGGGCATCATGATATTTGGGGAAAAGGGCAAGTTAAGACCCAGGTTAATAGGTCCTTTCGAGGTGTTGAAGCGGGTCGGAGAGGTTGCTTATGAGCTCGCTTTACCTCCAGCCTTGTCAGGAGTTCATCCAGCATTTCACGTATCCATGCTTCGGAGGTATCACGCCGACTTCTCGCACGTGGTTGATTACAACACTATTCAGTTAGATGAGAAGTTGGGCTACGAGGAGGAGCCAATTGCTATTATTGATAGGCAGGACCGACAATTGAGGTCCAAGGAAGTTTTTGCGGTTAAGGTCTAATGGAGGGGCCAACCAGTTGAGGAGGCAACTTGGGAGTCCGAGAAGGACATGCAGAGCAAATATCCACAACTATTCAGCACTCCAGGTACGATTCTAGACCCGTTCGAGGGCGAATGTTTGTTTAAGAGGGGGAGAATGTAACGACCCAGCCAATCGTTTTGCGTATTAGGATCCCGTTCCCTTATATGAAACCTTCCTTAGCGGCTATTTTTGCTTTATGACTTGCGGGAGCAGGTGGTTCGGGATTTGGGAATGATTTGAGTGGTTTAGGAACACTTGGTTCCTTAAGGTTGGCCTATTTGGCCAAGTTTGACTTTGGTCAACATTTTAAGAAAACGACCTCGGAATCGAGTTCTGACTGCTCCAGTAGCTCCGTATGATGATTTCGGACTTGGGCGTATGTTCTTCTCGGGTTTTCAATAACTCGGGAGCATTTCGGCCCCCGAAATGGAAATCAGGATTTCCTTATGTTTGAAATTTGGGTTGGTACGTGATTTTATGCTATCGAGGTCCGAACGGAATTTCGTGACCAAGAATAGTTCTGTATAGTCATTTATGACTTGTCTGCAAAATTTGAAGTCATTCCGAGTAGTATAGGCCCGTTCGGCGCAATCAAGTGAATTCTAGAATTCTTAAGTTGATTCAATTTGGTTTCGGGGTTGAATTTTGAGTTTCGTCGTTGTTTTTCATGTTCCGGAAGTTCGATCGTGTCTGTATCATGAATACAGACTTGCCGGTGGTTTTGGACGGGGTCCCAAGGGGCTCAGGTGTGTTTTAGACCCCCGGGAGCTAAGTTAGAAAAACAAGAAATTTTCTATCTAGTTTCCTTCTCTGCGATCGCGGAGAAATATTTTGCTGGGCTGCTGGTTGTTCTCTGTGATCGCACCCTTCCCCTTGCTATCGCATAGGTCTAGGTTCCAAAGCTTCGCGATTGCACTGAGTCACAGCTAGGCTGGGTAACTTTGTTCTTCGCGATCGCCGGACCTCTGCCGCGATCGCAGAGGTCAGGGGGAGTTGGTCTTCGCGATCGCAGGACCCCTTCCGCGATCGCAGAGGTCTGGTTTGTTGGCCTTTGCGATCGCAGGCCTCAGGTCGCGATCGCATAGAAGATGCAACTGGGCAGTCTCTTTTAAAAGCGGGACTTAGCCAAAATTCTTCATTCCCATCTTCTTCCTCAAGATTTTAGAGAGCATTTCAAGGGGTTTTCCACCATTATCATCAACGTAAGTTAATTCCTTAGTTTTCATGATTCTACTATCAATTCCTTATGAAATTCTCTTCTAATTATCCTAAAAATTCATAGAAATTGATAGATATTTAGGGACTTTGGGAAATTATGAATTACTCATTGTTGCTCTAAATTCTAGCAAGAACTTGCATAATTATGATCCTTAGACTTCGGGTAATGGGTTCCTTCAAGAATTTTCGAAATCCGAACGTGTGGGACCGGGGTCGAATTTTTGAAAACCTTCAAGAATGCTAAATTTTGGAATTTCTTGTTAATTCTCCTTCTTTGGACTGAAATTGATTCAATTATACCATGTTTGGATAGTTGTGAGCCGTCGAGAGTAGATTTCGGAGATTCGGGCGCATCCTTGATCCGAAGGGTGATATCGTCACGAGGTGAGTCTTCTTTCTAACCTTGTAAGAGAGAAATTGTCCCCATAGGTGTTCTATGTGTTGTATGTTTGTATTTGGGGGCAACGTGCGTACCTTGTGATGAGAGTCCGCACGTAGCGACTACTATTGTTATGTCCGGGTAGTGTAGGACCACAGCATGCCATGTATTCTGCCTTAAATTGAAGTATATGCTTAAAATCATGCTTGAGATACTACTGTCTCCCTGAGCTTTCATTTACTTAATAATTGGGAAGGATTGTGATGAATTTAACTTTACATTTGTGTGTGCATGATAGTCGCCTCGTAATTTACATTTCGCGAGCGGCATATTGTTTCCTTCACTCTTACAGGAGCGGGCCGTGCGCCACGGCGGATTTATAGTGCCCTTACGGTACGGGCCGGTTGATCCCCGGCAGTGCACAACAATTTATTTGAGATTGCACTTATGGTACGGGCCGGTCAATCCCCGGCAATGCATGGACGAAGTTACATTATGATAGGGTGTGATTACATTGATAAACGCACTTACGGTACGGGCTGGTCGATCCCCGGCAGTGCGTAGTTGGACTCTTGGTAAGCATGCACTCATGGTACGGGCCGATCGATCCCCAGCAGTGCATAGCTCTTCTTGATACGATTACATTATAAGCATGCACTCATGGTATGGGCCGGTCGATCCCCGGCAATGCATAGCTATTCTTCCTCCTGACTCTAGCCGGTCGCTTTACACTTATGTGCGCATGACTATTTGGTGCTGAATTCCTGATTTATGACGTGATAGGTGGATGGGAAAGGAGACAGGGAAGTTGATACTGCTTTCGATATTTATTTGAAAACTCTGTATTCCCTTTACAATTGGGGTGCATTGTTTACATGTCTACTATTTTCCTTACATCCTGCTTTACATTATTACTGTTGGACCTTAGTGAGTATCGAGTTGACCTCTCGTCAGTACTTCTTCGAGATTAGACGGGATACTCACTGGGTACATATTTATATATGTACTCATGCTGCACTTTCTCTTCTTCTATACTTGACTGTACATGTCTGGAGGCCGGTATTTGGATTATCAGGCCGGGGCTATGTATTGACTGACTGACTATACTTCACGGTGAGTTGCTCCTCTTGGCAACTTCCTGGCAGCACCCTGGAGTTTTCTTTTGTCATATTCTCTGTCTAGTTCATTCAGACTGAGACTCTGTATATATTTTAGTCATTGTATATTCAGTAGTTGCCCGTGACACTAGTTCCTGGCACACACGTAGTGTATATTCTGGGTTGTTGGTTGTACATATGTTATGCGACATGCCTATTGGTTGATTTTCCGCACTTGTCATTTTATTTCACCTCACCCGCCATTATTATGTTTATATCTGTTTAAAATTGGTTAAAGGATGAAATTTGCGTAACTGGGAATGGTAACACTTAGTGTTTCTATCTCGGCTGGCCTAACCTCGCTGTTGGGCTCCATCGCGACCTGAATCGAGATTTGGGTCGTGACATCAGAACAAATTGCTGACATGGAACGCTGAAATGTAGCAGGGGAATTAAATATATCAAATGACATTCTTCTATAGGTAAATGCTCCATGAGAACATGTAAAAGTTATCTTATCATGATCATCGAGTGCAATTAGAATCTGGTTATATTTTGAATACTGTAATGATCCGGCCAGTCGTTTTGAGCAATTGCGTCCAGGTCGGCTGTTTGAGGTCATGATTAGCTTCACAGTGTATTACAACTTGTGTGCATAGTCGTCTTTTGTTTTTGAGTGATAAGGAATTAATTTTGAAGCAGGACTCCCACTTGAGAAGCTTGAGGTTGAAAGAGTTAACCAAGTTTGACTTTTAAGTATTTGACCTGGGATCAGAGTTTGATAGTTCCAGTATGTCCGGATGGTAATTTTGGACTTGGGCGCATACCCATGCGTTTGGATGTTTTAGAAGTTTTCAGTGCCATTTGGCGAAAGTTGGCAACTTACATATTTAGAATTTTCCTAAGTTTGACTTTAAGCTATCGGATTTGAATTTTTTTTGGGACTTGGAATAGGTCCATTTCATTATTTTGTCTGCACAATTTGGTGTCATTCGGAGTTGATTTAATGTTGTTCGGACGCTTGGTTGCAATTTTAGAAGTACATTATGATTTTTATGCATTTTGGTATCAGATTCGTGATTCTAGATGTTATTTTGGTATTTTGATCGTGCGTGCGAGTTCTTGTTATATATTTATACTTGTGTGGATGTTTGGTGTGGAGCCCCGAGGGCTTGGGTGGGTTTCAAAGTGTTTTGTTATGAACTATGTGTGCTGGTACTGGTGTCATCGCATTTGCGACGAAAAGGTCGCAAATGCGGCCATTGCGTTTGCGGACTCCTAATCACTTTTGCGATGTTGTGTTGCAGTGGAAGAATTTGCATTTGAAGATATCTCTACCATTTGCGAGAGTTTTGTTTTCCACTTTTATGAGACCTCTGTCGCTTTAGCGATGGCAGTGTCTTCACAGTTGCGATGTTTTTGGTTGCACATGCGACTTGAGCCGAGAGTCCAAGGGTCTGCTTTTCCGATGAAATGCTCTCTTTTGTGAGTTCTCATTTAGGAACATAGTGTCGTAAATGCGTCGTCTGGGGTTGATATTTCGACTTTCATTTCGGGACTTTGCTTCTTTTTAACATATTTTGAACCCTAGACTCGATGGGAGGCGATTTTGTGGAGACATTTTAATACCAAACTATCGGGTAAGTGATGTTATTCAATTTTTAATTATATTTCATGATTATATATTAGATTTAACATCAAATTCATGAGAATCTAAGAGAAAATTTTGGGATTTTTGTCAAAATTTTAAAAAAATAAAATTGGGAATTTGAGAGTCGAATTGGACTCGGATTACGAAACAAAACACAATATGGACTCATGGGGTTCTGGGTTGTCAAGACCCCGGTTTTGACCGGACAAACTCAAGGTTGACTTGTGTTGACTTTTGGAAATTGTATAAAGATCATTGCAATATTAATTAAAATTATTTTCTCTTGCATTGTTTGATGTATTTAAGTCGTATTTGGCTAGATTAATCCGGGGGGAGGTGAAGTTATAAAGAAAAAGCTTATTTGAGTATTGATTTAGTCGAATTGAGGTAAGTATCTTGCGTAACTTTGTGGGGGATGGGGAAAGTACCCCTTAGGTTTTAGGTTGATGGTACGATTTGAATTATGTGGAAGGCATGTACACGAGGTGACGAGTGTGTACACGGGCTTATATGTGGTATTTGACCAGTTTAGACGATTAGGCTTCTTTCATGCATTTGATTGAAATTATCGTTTCATGTTATATCTTTTGTTGGTAGGCTTGACCTTATGTGCTCTATTTGAAGTCGTTAGTGCATGTTCTGTCTTTCAGTTTCCAAATGCCCCTTATATATTTTTAATTGTTAATTATAATTACTTGTTGAATACATGCCTTGTTTGTCACATGCCTTCATTATTAATTGATTCTCAGAAATTGTGTCTTGGTTTATGAATTGTCATTTCTTGTTATTTGATTTTGTGAGTGGTTGTGTAATTTCTTCATCTGTTGTGATTTCTTTGTGTAGCTTCATTATTGCATTGGTCTTGTGATGTGCCGTAGTTGGTTGTAGTTCCTTTTCTTAATTCATATATTGCTTGAGGAGCAGGTTGCACACCGCAACATTATTGATAATGATGATATAGTAAAATAAGAGAGGATTATGATATTGAATAATAAAACGGTGGGATCGGGTTGCGCACCACAACGGTCTGGGTGTATTAATTGCTATTGATAATAATGATATAGTGGAATAAGGGAGGATTATGATATTGACAAATGATGATACAGTGGGATAGGATTGCGTGTCGCAACAGATTTTTATATATTATAATTGATATTGATTAATGATAATATGGTGGAATAAGGGAAGATTATGATATTGATAAAAGATGATACAGTTGGATCGGGTTGCACGACGCAATGGATTGCATGTGTTGTACCTATTGTTACTGTGTCTTGTGTGAGTCATGCATCCTATGTGAACTGTTGTATTACTTCTATGTATTAATCTGTGCTCCCGTGGTTACTTGGTGAATTGATTTTCAATATGAATTTACTACGCGAAGTCATTATCCCGTACCCTGTTGAGTTGTTGATAACATAATGGTTTTAAGTGAAAGAATTAGGATCATGCTTACCTTATGTGACTCTTAAGTTAAAACTCGTCGCTTCATTCGGTACTTTGCTCTTCTTAATAGTTGTCACATTTTACTTTAAATGATTTCTCGAATAAAACTCTGTATCTTATCTAACACTTTTACTTTACTGAAAAATCGTTATTATGTTTTATTTAAACAAATTCTTGATTTAATACGGTGACTTATCCGACGCTTTGTTTAATTAAAAATGATATTTTCTTTATCCACATGACTTCTAAACTAAACTCAATTGATATCATATCTTGTATAAATTGTACCTTATTTCACTATATTTGGTTCCTAACTAAAGCTCATTTTCTCATTTATTTCCTACTTTATTCGAGACTATTATTATGCCTTATCAGAAATAAATAAATCTCTTGAATATTTTAATTATCACTTGACACAGATACAATGTACATAGTAGCACGTGGACTTTGCAGTGCGAAAGTGATTTGGAAAATATGAGCACGAGGTGCCACACGTGTAAGATTTGGAAGTTGTGACTTACGATTTGAGATTACAAGGAGTGGTACCTTGGGTAATTCTTGTTGTAATTTGTGCATTAGGAACAATTTTATTGTTTGAGTTGTTATCAGTTCTCCTTACTTGAATTCATTCATATTTCATCTGTATTGTAACTATGTTGTTGCTTCATCACCTAGTTATTTCTTTTATCCATTCGTGCTTCTAATATCTTCATTGTTGGATGTAAATTTGTGATCTTTCTGTTGTTGGTCTTACATTAAAGTTATTTCCATTGTTAGCTTTATTTTATATCCTGCACATGTTTCATGGATGGTAGGTGTCTTGACCTTGCCTTGTCACTACTCTACCGAGGTTAGGCTTGATACTTACTGGGTAACGCTATGATGTACTCATGCTACGCCTACAATTGTTTTGTGAGGATCCAGGTACTTCCGATCGAGTTGGTTTGAGAATCTTGCTTTTGCGGCTGGAGACTTCAAGGTACACCTGCTTGACGTTCGCCGGCCCAAACCTTCTTTATTATATTTCAACTGTCTATTATTATTCTGGGACACTGATGTACTTGTTATTTGTAGTTACTCTTAGAAAGACTTGTGACTTGTACTACCGCTTTTGAGGTTATGTATCTGATGTTGGTTCAGTAGGTCATTACAAATATTATTTAATATGTTGTAGTTAAGTCAGTTAAATTCCATTAATAATCAGCATGTGTTAAGCTTACCTAGTCTTAAAGACTAGGTGCCATCATGACATCCTAAGGTGGGGAATTGGGGTCGTGACAAGTTGGTATCAGAGCTCTAGGCTCATAGGTGCTACGAGTCATAATCAAGTTTAGTAGAGTCTTGAAAATTGGTACTGAGATGTTTGTACTTATTTTCGAGAGGCTACTGACCTATTAGGAAATTCCACTTCTAAGTAATCCCCACCAGATTTTCCATGTTGTCGTGCCCCTTTTCTCTCGAAAGCAGGGTTCGACATGTGACAACTCTTTTAAACGGGTATTGAAAGAGAAGATTCACCACCTAATAATTTTTAGGGTGCGTTAAGGCACCTATTTGCAAGTAACTCTGTTTGACTAGTCAACACCACCGAAGATCAAGAAAGGACTTAATTACCTCAAAGACTGTCTATAAGAATACTAAATACAAGTATGAAAGGAAATACAATATTGTCTTTAGAACAGACGGAGAAATAAGACAATAGGATGCTAATAGCAGGAGAGACTCCAAGGCCCACGAATGCCAGTGGTATACCTTGAAGCTCGATGTGGACTGAAGGGGACTCCCTCAGAGCGGTCCACAGGGGCCGGAAGCGGGATCTGCACAACATAGAGAAGTGTAGTGTAGTATCAGTACAACCGACCCCATGTACTGAGTAAGTGCCGAGCCTAACCTCGGCCGAAGTAGTGACGAGGCTAGACTTAGCAAACAACGTTCACCTGTCCTATTCTACAACACAAAATACCGATAACAAAGCAAGGAAGAATAACAGTCATATACGGGGAACGGGAGCAGATAAAGTGAAAAAAAATAAGATAGAGCAGTTAATTAACATCAAGTAAGAAAGAAACAATTTACCGAAAATTAAGAAAGTATGAATGACATGTCTGAATGATAACAATGGAACGACATCACCCTTTGTGCTTTTACTCTCTTCCTCACCAATGCAATGTATGTTGTATTCAATGTAAACATGGCATGGCATCACACTTCGTGCTTTTACTCTTTTCCTCACCAATGCAACGTATGTCGTAATCAATGTAATCATGGCACGACATTAACCTTCGTGCTTTCAATGAATGTAAACATAGCACGGCATCACCCTTCGTGCTTTTACTCTCTTCCTCACCAATGCAATGCATGTCGTAATCAATGTAATCATGGCACGACATTAACCTTCGTGCTTTCAATGAATGTAAACATAGCACGGCATCACACTTCGTGCTCTTACTCTCTTCCTCACCAATGCAATGCATGTCGTAATCAATGTAATCATGGCACGACATTAACCTTCGTGCTTTCAATAAATGTAAACATGGCATGTCATCAACCTTCGTGCTTTTACTCTCTTCCTCACTATGCATGACATGATGTAATCAATGTAAAAATATGGCACGGCATCACCCTTCGTGCTTTACACTCTTCCTCGCCAATGCAAGACAATATGTATGGTAAGGAATGCAGCATAGTGGGAAAGTTACAATTCAAATCACCCGGCAAGGGGAAAATATCAGTCAATATCTCAATAAATGCCCGTCAAGGGTCTCAGCTATAACCAAACAACTCAATATATATACTGTATGCTTGGATCCTCAATTGAACCAACATTTCATAATCTCTACAACCAGTACATCAACCACAATCAACTTCTCAAGTAGAGGCAATTACATAGTATGATGAACATTGAAGAAGTAACTGAATTTTATCAAAAATAGACTCACGGGCATGCTTGACTCACAATGTATAGGTACTCGTCACCTCAACTATACATTGAACATGATAAACATATAACACATAACATACAATACCTAATCCCTCACCAAAGTTAGGCAAGACACTTACCTCGGTCCAAAGTATAGCAATCAACCCTCTAAGACCGTCTTTTCTTTATAATCTGACTCCGAAACAACGATATCTAGGCATAATTAACTCAATAATATCAATAAAGACTCAATAACACAATCCCATAGCCTAGATATTCAATTTCTAGCATTCTTCCAAAAATACCAAAACTCGACCCTGGGCCCGCTTGGTCCAAACACGAGGCTCGGACCGAAACCCGATCACCCATAACCCCACGAGTTAAAATATATAATTTATTTTGAAATCCGACCCCAAATTGGGGTTGAATTACCCAAAATTCCTAAAAATCTAACTCTACCCAAAACTCCTAATTTCTACTTTGATTTTAGGAATTTAGGCCTAGATTCTAGTGATTATGGAAGAAAAGTGGGAGGAAATAGGAGTTAAAATCACTTACCCAAGAGCTTACGAGGAAGGATTGGCTTGGAGGCCTTCAATGGAGGCTGGAGAGGAAAGAAAAAGGTGAAGAATGGTAAAATCCCGTAATAGCATTCTGTTTTTGACTTAAGGAATTAACTGGGCGATTTTGTTCATCGCGATCGCAAGAAAAGGGTTGCGATCGCGGAGAGTCTTGTCCTAACTCACTGTGATCGCAGAAGAGGAGTCGCGATCGCGGAATATAGCTTAGCTGACCCTATGCGTTCACATGAAGAGGTTTGCGATCGCGGGTCGAAGGGATGCGATCGCGGAAGGGACATGGACTGACCTCTGCGATCGCGGAGCAAGGGCTGCGATTGCAAAGAAGAAAACACCAGACACCAGAAACCAGTCCAAAATACCAGATTGTTTTGACTCTTTAACACCCCGTTAGCTACCCGAAACTCACCCGAGCCCTCGGGTCTCAAAACCAAAAACATCCTACGAACTTATTCAAGCATTTAAATCACCAAAATATCATCAAAATCATCTAATCAAACCTCAAAACTCTTCGAATTTTCTTAAAACTTCATAAAGATTAACTTTCCTAATTTTTATCCGAATCATGTCGTTTAAAGTCCATTTTACGCCAAATTTAATAGATAAGACAAATAACATATAATAAACCTGGTCTGGGCTCCGGAACCATAATACGGGCCTGGCAACACAGTTTTCACATCAAAGTTCATTTTCAAAAACCTTTATTATTTTCAGAAAATAATTTTCTTTAAAAATTCATTTCTCGGGCTTGGGACCTCAGAATTTGATTCCGGACATACGCCCAAGTCCCATATTTTCCTACGGACCCTCCGGGACCGTCACATCACGGGTCCGGGTCCGGGTCCATTTACCAAAAATGTTGACCAAAGTCAACTTTATTCATTTAATTATCATAAAATTCTATTTTCATCAAATTTTGACATAAAGACTTCCTGGCTACACGCCCGGGCTGCGCACGCATATCGAGGTGAGATTAACGGAGGATTTCGGGGCCTCAGAATACATATTTAGCTAGAATTACCTAGGATGACCTTTTGGGTCATCACAATCTCCACCTCTAAAACAAACGTTCGTCCTCGAACGGACATAGAAAAGTACCTGAGTCTGAGAAAAGATGGGGATAACGACTCCTCATATCGTACTCAGACTCCCAAGTAGCTGCCTCGGCAGGCTGACCTCTCCACTAAACACGGACCGAAGGATAACTCTTCGACCTCAACTGACGAAACTGCCTATCTAATATAGCTATCGGCTCCTCCTCATAAGTCAGATCCTTGTCCAACTGGACACCGCTAAAGTCAAGAACATGAGAAGGATCTGCAATGTACCTCCGGAGCATAGATACATGAAACACAAGATGCACTGCTGATAAATGCGGTGGCAAGACAAGTCTGTAGTCCACCTCTCCTACCTTATCCAAAATCTCAAATAGACCAATATACCTAGGGCTCAACTTGCCCTTCTTTCCGAATCTCATCACGCCCTTCATAGGCGACACTCGAAGGAANCCTACCTTATCCAAAATCTCAAATAGACCAATATACCTAGGGCTCAACTTGCCCTTCTTTCCGAATCTCATCACGCCCTTCATAGGCGACACTCTAAGGAACACCTGGTCTCCTACCATGAAAGCCAAATCTCGAACTCTACGATCTGCATAACTCTTTTGCTTGGACTGAGCTGTACGAAGCCTATCCTGAATAATCTTCACCTTATCCAAGGCATCCTGGACTAACTCAGCCTAGCCTCTCCGGGCTCAAACCATCTGACTGGAGACCAACATCGCCTACCATAATACCCTCATATGGAGCCATCTGAATACTCGACTGGTAATTGTTGTTGTAGGCAAACTCTGCTAAAGGCAAGAACCGATCCCAGGATCTATGCAACATATCCTCCAAAATCTGAATAGTACGCTCGGACTATCTGTCCGTCTAAGGAAGAAATGTTGTGCTCAACTCAATCTGTGTGCCCAACTCTCACTGAAATACTCTCTAGAAATGGGAGGTAAACTGAGTACCTCAGTCTGATATGATAGATAAGGGCACACCGTGCAATCTGACGATCTCTCTCATATAGATCTGAGCTAACTTCTCTGCCGAAGATGAAACCACCACATGAATGAAGTATGCTGACTTGGTCAGCCTATCTACAACAACCCATACTGCATCAACCATCCTCGGAGTCCGTGG
>ML278978.1:0-18044 GCA_005239495.1 Nicotiana undulata
AAATGGCTGTTTCACATGAATAATGTATATTGAAATCATGGGGTAACGCGTGGGATAGGAAAGTCAATTCCAGGTCTGCTTGACCGGGGTCCTCCGGTTGGGTGTCGGTCGTGTCCATCAGTTTTGGGGCGTGACAAACTTGGTATCAGAGCCTAAGGTTTCAAAAGAGTCCTAGGATGTCTCGGAGCCGTGTCTAGTAGAGCCCTTCTTATCAGTGTGTTGTCGACCACATTGATAATTAGGGGGCTACACGGACATTTAGGAAATTACTCTTTTCATTGTTATTCTATATCGTGCGGTGAAGTGGAGAGTGAAAATGTCCTTGCCTAATTCGTGCTTTGTTCCGAATTTTTTTTTTTCCAGCAATGGCACCAAAGAAGAGAGCTCGACTCGGCCTTGAGGCCAATGCCACCCCAAGTGGGACTGTGAATCATGTACCTGGTAGTGTGGGTGAGAGTGACTCCCCGGCCTTGAATTTGCCGGACCCTTCTAATCCGGATCAAAGCATTCCTGTTCTTGCGGCGGCGGAGGGTGCTGCAACCCCTCCAGCCGACATTCCTGATCCCTCTACGGTCCCAGCTTCCGGTCCCGGTACGTCTGAGGGGGACCTCAGAGGAGCTATTCATATGTTAACACAATTGGTGGCCGCTCAGGCCCAAAGATCTCATGCTACCCCTGCGTCCTCCAGCGGACAGGGAGATTCCGCCGGCTCCAGAGTCAACCAGTTTCTGCAGTTGGCCCCTCCAGAGTTCTCAGGTATGGATCAAGAGGCCGATCCACATGATTTTCTTGATGAGATGTGCAAGACCCTTCGGGTGATGAACGCTACAGGGACATAGGGGGTTGAGTTAGCTTCGTACAGGCTGAGCGGAGCAGCATATTCCTGGTTCGAGATGTGGGAGGGTTCCCGTGGAGAGGGAAGTCCTCCGGCTAGATGGAGCGAGTTTGTGGACGCGTTCATGGATCACTTTTTGCCTGCCGAGACTGTGGCAGCCCGTGCTACTGAGTTTGAGGTCCTCAAGAAGGGCAATATGAGTGTTTGGGAGTACCACATGGAGTTCGTGAGGTTGTCCAAGTATGCTCCCCAGTTAGTTTCGACCATGGGTGCTCGAGTTCAACGATTTGTTCAGGGTCTCAGTCCCTTGGTTGTGAATGAGGCTGCTACATCGGCTTTGCACTCGTACATGAATTATGGGAAGATTGTGGGGTTCGCCCAGGCTACAGAGGCTAGAAAGCTAAAGATACGGGCAGACAGAGAGAGTAGCAGCAGAGCCCGGTCGGTGGGTCATTCAGGGAGCACAGTTTCAGTGGGGAGACCAGTTCAGGGGAGGGGGCCAACAGTGCCATCCCAGTTTTATGCTCAGTCTTCAGCCAGTGCACCGCCATCCGTACACCGTCATCAATCGAATAGTCATTGGGGATCAGGATCCGACAGCAGGAGACCCCATCAGTCAGGTCGTTCCGGAGGAAGGTTCCAGCAGCAGAGGAGGGCTTTGTGCCCTCAGTGCGGAGGGTTCCATACTGAGGCCTGTTATCTGAATCGCCCGTTATGCTTCAGGTGTAGGGTAAGGGGTCATCTTCAGCGGGACTGTCGTGCGCCCAGCCAGGGCATAGGTAGGGGGTTTGCCCAGTCATCCGGTTCCTTAGCCGCCACATCTTCAGTGCGTCCTCCAGCTCCAGCAGGGCATGGTGTAATTAGGGGTGGGGCTCGTGGTAGAGGCGGACCCAGCCGATTCTATGCTTTGAGTGGTCGCCAGAACGCGGAGGCTTCTCCAGATGTTGTCACAGGTATTCTGAATGTTCAAGCACTTGATTGCTATGCTCTTATTGATCCGGGATCCTCCTTGTCCTATGTTACCCCGTTTATTGCTTCAAGTTTTGGGATAAAACCCGAGCGGCTTCATGAGCCGTTCTTCGTATCAACTCTGGTTGGTGATTCTATCACAGCAGCGCGAGTATATAAGGATTGTGTTGTCACGGTATGTGGTCACGTTACCACGGCCGATCTTATTGATCTGGAGATGATAGATTTTGATATTATTATGGGAATGGACTGGTTTTATTCGTGTTTTGCAAGCTCGACTGCCGAACAAGAGTCATGAGACTCGAGTTTCCTAATGAGCCGGTTATTGAGTGGAAGGGGAATCGTGTGGTGCCGAAAGGTAGATTCATCTCCTGCCTTAAGGCCTCAAAGATGATTAAGAAAGGGTGTATCTATCATTTGGTCCGGGTCGCAGACACCGCTTCAGAAGTGTCGGCCCCCAAGTCCGTGCCAGTCATGAATGAGTTTCTTGAAGTATTTTCGAACGAGCTTCCAGGGGTTCCACCAGATAGAGAAGTTGATTTCGGGATTGATGTACTACCAGATACGCAGCCAATATCTATCCCACCATACAGAATGGCGCCAGCAGAATTAAGGGAGTTAAAGGAGCAGTTGAAGGATTTATTAGATAAGGGGTTCATTCGGCCGAGTGTGTCGCCGTGGGGTGCTCCGGTTCTTTTTGTTAGAAAGAAGGATGGGTCGCTCTGTATGTGTATCGATTATGGGCAGCTCAATAAGGTCACTATCAAAAACAAGTATCCATTGCCTCGAATAGATGATTTGTTTGATCAATTGCAAGGTGCGAGGTTCTTCTCCAAAATTGATTTACGGTCTGGGTATCATCAGTTGAAGATTAGGGAGCAGGATATTCCTAAGACCGCCTTCAGGACTCGTTATGGTCATTTTGAATTTCTGGTAATGTCCTTTGGGATGACCAATGCTCCAACATCTTTTATGGATCTTATGAATCATATTTTCAAGCCGTTTCTAGACTCCTTCGTGATTGTTTTTATTGATGACATCCTTCCCTACTCGCGGAGTCGGGAAGATCATGCTAATCACCTTAGAGCAGTCCTGCAGACTCTTCATCATCACCACCTATATGCTAAATTTTTGAAATGTGAGTTTTGGCTGGAATCAGTCGCGTTCTTGGGTCATGTTGTTTCCAGAGAAGGGATTCAGGTTGATCCCCAGAAGATCGCATCAGTGAAAGATTGGCCTAGACCAACGACCCCGACGGAGGTTTGCAGTTTCCTGGGACTAGCTGGGTATTATCGGAGGTTTGTGGAGGGATTCTCCACCCTCGCCTCCCCATTGACTAAATTGACGCAGAAAGTAGTTAAGTTTCAGTGGTTCGATGCTTGTGAAAAGATTTTCAAGAATTGAAGTCGAGATTGACTTCGGCACCGGTGTTAACATTGTCAGAAGGTTCAGAGGGATTTGTGGTCTATTGCGATGCTTCAGGGGTTGGTTTGGGGTGTGTGTTGATGCAACGTGGGAAGGTCATAGCGTACGCTTCAAGGAAACTCAAGAATCACGAGGAGAATTATCCGACGCATGATTTGGAACTTGCAGCTGTGGTGTTTGCATTAAAAATTTGGCGGCATTATCTTTATGGATTCCACGTGGATGTGTTCTAAGGCCATAAGAGCCTTCAGTATTTGTTCCAGCAGAAGGAACTAAATCTGAGGTAGCGGAGGTGGTTAGAATTGCTTAAGGATTATGATATGAACATCTTGTACCATCCAGGAAAGGCGAATGTGTTGGCTGATACTCTCAGTCGGAAATCCATGGGTAGTTTGGCTCATTTGGAAGTGGATCAGAGGCCCTTGGCTCGGGAGGTTTATCAATTGGCCAGTTTGAGGGTTTGTCTTTCGACCTCAGGCGAGGGGGAAGTTATGGTCAATAATGGAGAAGAATCGTCATTTGTAGCGAAAGTCGAGGAGAAGCAGTTTGATGATCCAACATTGGAACAGTTGAAGGAGGTAGTTCTGAATGGCAAGATTTCGACATTTTCGCTCGGCAGCAATGACGGAGTGTTGCGATGTCAGGGTAGGCTATGTGTTCCCGATGTAGATAATCTTCGGGGAAGGGTAATGGCGGAGGCTCATAGCTCCCGATATTCGGTGCACCCAGGTTCTACGAAAATGTATCATGATCTCTGGGAAGTTTATTGGTGGGGCGGTATGAAGGGGGACGTGGCAGGCCATGTATCCAAATGTTCGATTTGTCAACAGGTGAAGGCCGAGCATCAGAGGCCCGGTGGGTTAACTCAACTTATGGAAATACCGACGTGGAAATGGGAGATGATCAACATGGATTTTGTGGTAGGGTTACCTCGTACTCAGCGCAAGTTCGACTCAATTTGGTTAATAGTGGACCGACTCACGAAATCAGCTCACTTCTTGCCAATCAAGTCCACCGATACTGCAAAACAGTACGCTCAGTTGTATTTCAAGGAAATAGTCAGGCTTCATGGCACTCTAGTTTCTATTATCTCGGATCGAGAGGCCCAGTTCACAGCTAACTTTTGGAGGAAATTTCAGCAAGGTCTGGGTACTCAGGTAAATCTCAGCACAGCTTTCCACCCACAGACGGACGGACAAGCGGAGCGGATTATTCAGACGCTTGAGGATATGTTGCGGTCTTGTGTTTTGGATTTCAAGGGTAGATGGGATGATTAGTTGTCGCTTATAGAGTTTTCTTACAATAACAGCTTTCATGCTAGTATCCCCATTTGAGGCATTGTACGGGAGGAGATGTAGATCTCCGATCGGATGGTTTGAGGTTGGTGAAGCAGAATTGATAGGGCCAGATCATGTGCACCAAGCTATGGAAAAATTTAAATTCATTCAGGAAAGGATGAAAACTGCTCAGAGTCGTTAGAAATCCTATACGGATGTTCGTCGTAGAGACTTAGAGTTTCAGGTAGATAATTGGGTGTTCTTGAAGGTATCCCCCATGAAGGGAGTCATGCGGTTCGGAAAGAAGGGTAAATTGAGCCCAAGGTATGTCGGGCCGTATCGGGTCGCTCAACGGATAGGACAGGTCGCGTATAGGCTGGAATTGCCCCCTAAGCCATCATTAGTGCACCCGGTATTCCACGTGTTTATGTTGAAGAAGGTAACTGGAGATCCTTCCGCCATCGTGCTAGTTGAGACCATTGAGGTTAGTGAAGAATTGTCGTACGAAGAAGTTCCGGTTGCCATTCTCGATAGGCAGGTCCGTAGGTTGAGGAACAAAGAGATTGCTTCCGTTAAAGTGTTGTGGCGGAGTCAACGAGTCAAGGAGGCCACGTGGGAAGCAGAGAAAGAAATTAAAGAAAAATACCCCCATCTGTTTGAGCAAGTGTAGTAGTGATCGTGCGAATCATGGTTCCAAGGCAATTTGATGTTGTATTCGGACTCGTGCCAAGGCACCCTGTTTTTCCTTCCTCCCCTAATTGCCTTATTGTTGTAATTTTCCAGCGCGTGCTAAAACTATACACGAAGTTGCTTTCTAGGTGGTGTGCCACCTTTAGAGAAAATAAAAAGTTTGTGAAACAAATGTGCTAAGTAAGTAATTAATAGTAGTGTAGTTTGGTAAATGGTAAGTAAGTAAAATTGCCTATGATCTATTGAGGTGATTGAAATGTATGGGGTACACTGAAGTGGCCCAAAACTATGTGCAAACTGTATGCCACTAATAAAGTCTTATGTTAAATGGTGAGCCGTATGCATTGGTCAAGGTAATTGAATATGTGCAAGTATTGAGGTGAGGAATGGTATACCTGTTGTAGGGATAACTAAATTTGTGTAATGATGCTTGGAAATGTGTTTCGGGGGCTCTCTGACAGGTAGATAGGCCTATATACAAGGGAACCTCTGGCGAAATGTTCTGAAAATATTGGGGCTAGTGTAAATTGGGAAGTTGCATAAAATGATTTTTCCAAAATCCTCATTCGAGGACGAATGATTTTTAAGGGGGGGAGAATGTAAAGACCCGTAAAAAAAATCTTGCTTAAAATAATGCCCGAATAAGTCCCCGAATGTTTAACTCTGTGGAAATTCTTAAAACGGACCTTAATTTTTGTAAAAATACCCCAGATTTGAAAGGACTTAATTTTTTCAGAAATTGGGGGTTATGCGACGCACTATGCGATTGCATAACGTGTATGCAGACCGCATAGTGGTCGCATAACATGTATGCGGACCGCATAGTGGTCGCATACACGGGCAGATCGCTGCCCAATTGAAGGGGTGTTATGTGACTCATAATGCGGTCGCATAACGTGTATGCGACGCACAATGCGATCGCATAATGTGTATGCGGACCGCATAGTGATCGCATACCCGGGCAGAATGTTTTCAAAATTTGGCCCACCTGGGGGCCATTCTGCGGTCCAATATGCGGACCGCATGTCAGGAATGCGATCGTATTCCTGACAGCATATTCGACACGGTCTTTTAATTTTCTAAATTTTTATACCCGACCCCAGTCTCATTTAACTCCTGCCCCCTTTCATTTTAACAAGTTTTCTGAACAAATAGAGAGAAGGAAAGGACAGTTCTTGAGAAAGTAAGTGATCCTTCCATCAAAGTGAATTTCAAGGTCTCTCAGGCCTGGCAATTCGAGTAATCCCCTTCTTCCCCATTCTAGCAGGTAAGGGTTCCCAACCCCTTTTCTTTCTTTTCATTAATTTTCTGATTTTTAAACAAAGGGAGGGTTGGCCTGGATTGATTCTTAGAAATATTAGCTAAGACCTTGCATGCATGTTTAATAATGGTGCTAATCTAGTAAGAGGGAGTGGGTTGGTGAAAACTTCACAAAGATAGGGTTGGTAATCTAATGGGTTCACATAGTGCTTGACAAAATGCTTGAGAGAGTCCGAATTGCATGCATGACTTCAAATTCTGAGTTGAATATGTCTAATTGTGAACTAAATTGACGGTACTAGTCGGTTCGGTGGTTGTGGGTTAAAGTTGAAAAGGGAAACTCGACTCCAGGTATGTATGGCTAACTTTAATCTTTGTAAAATCACTTGTGGTGTTCGAGCATACGGTACGTGTATTGTTATAAATATGTGCAACTGGTTATCCGAATTATGTTGATGTGTGAAGTGTAATACTTGTCTGTCTTTAGTTGACCACCACACTACCACGTTATGAAAAACGGTGCTAAAAGGATAATGAATCCAAGAGTATGAATGTATATGCTAAAGGCTATGTAAAGAAGTTGTATTCTTATTGCTGAAATTTTCTGTGATTGAACTGTGATTTGTCATCGTTGGTGTGATTGAAATTGTCAGGATCGGGTTGCGCGCCGCAACAGGGGAGATAAGGGTGATTTGTGAGAAGTGATAAGGGTGTGATTGTAATTGTCAGGTGGGATCGGGTTACGCGCCGCAACAGGGAGATAAGGGTGATATGTGAGAAGTGATAAGGGTGTGATTGAAATTGTTAGGTGAGATCGGGTTGCGCGCCGCAACAATTGTCAGGTGGGATCGGGTTGCACGCCGCAACAGGAGAATAAGGGTGAGATGTGAGGAGGGACAAGGAATGAATTGAAATTGTGATTTTGATGAAGTGAAAATTGTGGAACTTTCATTGTATATCTTTCTATGTCTTGTGCAGTAATTGTGTGACTCTCTGTCTGTCTCTTGCCTGTGCATTATTGAGTTTACTTAGAGTAAAGTTTGTTCATGCATACCAGTACAATTCAAATGTACTGACGTCCCTTTTGCCGGGGGCGCTACATTCTTATGATGATTGTAGGTGGTTCCATAGCAGGTAATTCAGCCCACCGACAGTAGTGCCTCCCCCTCGTCCTATCAGCGGTTTTTGGTGAGCCCCTCTTCTCTCGGGGCCCAGTGTGGCTCATGCCGTCTTTCCTCCCGGATTCTTACTTTGGTACTTGTGTAAGGTATAGCCGGAGCCTTGTTACCGGCAAGTATTGTATAACTCCATTGTACTCTTAGAGGCTCAGTAGACACAATGTGGGTAGTGTACATATGTATTTTGGGTAAGTAATGGTACGGTTCGGAATCGTGATCCACGTTGGTAATGTTGTATGTATTTTGTAAGTATTTGGTATCATATGTTGGTAATAAAAAAAAAAGTAGAAATGAATCCAAGTTGTAAGTTTATGCTTAAGTCTAAATGGCTGTTTCACATGAATAATGTATATTGAAATCATGGGGTAACGCGTGGGATAGGAAAGGCAATTCCAGGTCCGCTTGATCGGGGTCCTCCGGTTGGGTGCCGGTCGTGTCCCTCGGTTTTGGGGCGTGACAGAAAAATAAACCGTCTAAGGCTCATAAGCCGCTGAATACTCTCTCAAACATCCCCAAAGCACCACATCAAAAATACTTACCCTGAATAGACTTCATGCGAATTTAAAGTCATTACCTTCGCTTTCCTGATACTGATGAATAGAATCCATGATAATGCANCTTGAAGCAACAAACACAATCATACATAGCACACTCTACACTTACCAGTACAACTCCATCATTCAATGAATTCCACTATCCGTAAAGTACATTACAACTTGTATCGAAGAAATTTCCATCACTCGAGTCATTCCCAGTCTCCATCTCTGTAGGTCATAACTGATTCACCAACATACCTCGAACCGAAACCAATACAACACATAATCTTCTAATCAACTTATCATTAGCGGACTCCCCCACTTGGCTCAAAGCTAAAGATCAAGACAAACAATAACTCACGATGTCCACACATTATCACTGCCACCATACTGTGGTAGGATTCATCTATATCCTTCATACGCTCATATGACCCACACCATCTAACCCTCAACTCGTATGCAAATCTCGCATTCACCATTGTAATGATCATGGCAACTCCCACAAGCGAGCTAAACTCAAATTACAACATACATCATCTACTGGTAGAAATGAACTTACTACAGATCAACATAAGGATCACATACCTCAGGATAACCCGCATGAGATACCCCTGCCTGCTTAGCCTCAAAATGATATCCCTCTATACACTTCCGAAACTCATAGCTATCACGCAATCACTATACCTTCCTACATTAGAAGACAACCACTGCCTGCCCTCGAGACATCCCATTAAGCGGTATAAGAACCTGACTAACACTGGAGCTGTGGTCAAGGAATTCTTGGGCTTCTGGAAGCTCTACTCACACTCGTCTAACCACATAGATACCTTCACTGGACACCACGTGTCCCAAGAATGCTACTGAACTGAGCCAAAATTTCACACTTGGAGAACTTTGCATAAAGCTTCTCCTCCCTATATCGTTGTAATACCATCATCAATTGCCGAGTATGTTATCCCTTTCTACGAGAGTACGCCAAGATGCCATCAATAAATACAATAACAAATGAGTTATAACACGGCTGAATACACTGGCAGTCAAATACATAGACGCTGCTGGGGCATTGGTCAGCTAATAATACATCACAGGAACTCAGAACATAACAGGAAAAGCCACTTCACTCCACAACTAAACAACACGAGAGGTCCTTCAATACTCATAACTCGAAGCCATATTCTAACTCAATACAGAAGTTAAATAATCAATGGTTCTTGCCACATCTCCCGCCAATTCATTCTGGTCACTGTTAGACAATCTGAATACATCTAACTATCCGATCACACTCACCATGTAGTCATCTAGTCGCCAAGTTCCATCAATAAGGACACAAACAGACATATAAGTCCCCCAACACATGTGCTCACCCAAATGAAATCTCAACATTCAAGCCACAAACAAAATCTGGCCTCAAGTCCTTCCGACTGGCCCATTATTAACATGTAAAAAATCACTTCTCACCCATGGAAGTCACAAGCCGCCGACGCACAACTGATACCAAGCTCCCGCGTGCGTATTCGAATACATAAAAGGAATTCAAAGAGTTATACTTTTGTATGAATAAATGGATTCGCACGATAAGAATACAAGAATGTGGAATGTTTCCTAAGGGTTCTGCAGCCTCTCGAATATAAGTACATAGGTCTCTGTACCGATCCGCAAGACTCTACTAAACCTGCTCATGACCGTTGAGTCATATGTAACCTAGAGTTCTGATACCAACTTGTCACGACCCCATATTCTAACAGGTCGTGATGGCGCCTACGGTGGAACTAGGCTAGCCAACCATCATATAACTACTCATTTGTTATATTATAATATTTCAAAAATCAATAACAAGCAGCAAATAGAGTATAAAATAATTTCTTTAAGTCTTTATGCCCCAATAATATAATAACAGTCTAACAATTTCCCCAAGACTAGGGTCAACCGATCACGAGCATCTAAGAAATAACTAACTCTGCTAATGTCTTAAGCAATGTCTATGAAATAAAATACTAATACTAAATAAGGAAGGGAGATGGAGAATCTGCGGACGCTAGACAGCTACCTCGAAATCCCGTAAGCTGCTGATAACGAACTCGGACGACTACTGCTCCGAACCAGTACCTGGATCTGCACACAGGAGTGCAGGGAGTAATGATGAGTACGCCAACTCAGTAGTAATTAAAACAAATCACAGTCTGAAGTATATGAAACACACAACACAAAACCCAATCTACAAAACAGTAAAACATCACGTCTCCATAAAGTATACATCAAATACATAAGTTCGAAAACCTGTTTCCAAAAAATCTTTTGAAACAAGTATATTTCTTTCCAAACATTTCTCAGTAAAACTCTAAGTAAAAATCAGTTTGAAAAATGAAGTGAATCATAATCAAAACTCAGTAAAATATCATCATAAAACTGCCCATCTAGCCATAATCATCACTCGAAACAATTTCCCTCAGCACCTCACCATCACTCAGTATCAGCCCCGCGGGCAACCTCACTGTCACTCATATGCCTCCCAATCACTCATTACTCGGCACTAGCACTCAGTAGGTACCTGTGCTCACTGGGTGTGTGTACAGACTCCGGAGGGGATCCTACAGCCCAAGCGCTATAAACAAGCCACATCATGGCATAAATCGCTCTCAGGCACTCGGCCTCTCTCATATCATAACATCCTCACAACATTGGCCCTCGGCCACACTCAGTCATACACTCTCAGCATGCCACTTGGGCCATGAATAAAATGGGGTTCTCGACCCAAAATAGTATTTCATTTCAAGAAATAGTAATATCATCAAATAAGAGTGTCAACAACTTCACAAGAAAGACTGAGTGAAAAATCATAGTTCCAAAATAGTGAGAATATCAGTAAAACAGCCCCCAAGTGGTTAAAACAAATCGGCACTAGGCCCTAAACATGGCTTACAACCCAATTATATCAAATCATAGTAGTACTATAGAGAATAAGCTTTAAAAGCAATTTCGCAACTCAATAGTTGCCTAAAAAGGTACAGTTTTTCAAATTTCCAATTCGTGCACGCCCCACACTCGTCATCCAGTGTGTGCGTCACTCCAAATCCGTGAAAGGATGTAAAGTCTGGGGTTTCATACCCTCAGGACAGGATTTAAAGACATTACTTACCTCAAACTAGCCCGAAAAGCTACTCTGCAACCCGCTTGCCTCTCGTATCAACTTCCGAGTGCTCCAAATCTACCAAGATCACATTTTTATCATCAAATTATACTAAGGGAATAAATTCCAATTGAAAAATACCAATTTTAGCTCAAAACCCGAAATTAGCCAAAACCCGACCTCCGGGCCCGCGTCTCGGAACTTGACAATTTTTATACCAAATTGTTCTTCATCATATCACGAGTCCGTACATATAAAGAACGCTAAAATCAGAGTTCGTTTGTCACTTCAAATTATCCCCTAAAGGTCTCATATTCCTAATCCCTAACTCCATCTTTTTCTACTGATTTTCATAAATTAAACAATGATAATTTGGTCCTTAATCACATATAATCGAGTATTAGGGTCCGAAATCCTTACCTTAATGAAGAACAATGATTACCTCTCTTCAAAATCGCCTCAAAAGCTCTCTTTCCGTACAAAAATGGTGAAAAGTGGGTAAAGGTCGCGGATGGTTTATTTAAATACTGCCCAGTCCTTTCTTCTTTGCGATTGCGGAAGTACTCACGCGATCACGAAGAACAAATCCCCCAGGCCCTCCAAAGACCTTACGCGATCGCAGCACAAGCCACGCGATCGCGATTCAATAGAACCTCAACCTGCGCGATCGCAACCCAACACACGCGATCGCGAAGAATAGTTGACCCCACTCCCCACGCGCGTGACGCGATAGCACCAATGCACACGCAATCGCACTGACTAACGCTACATACCTTTTCGATCGCACACCTTCCCCCGCGATCGCGATTCACAAAAATGATCGGGCTCAAGGTTACTCTACGCGATCGCGGACCATTCCTCGCGATCGCAGTGAACAATGTGCTGCTGCACTTACACCAGCAAAAACAACAGATTTTCCTAAGGCTAAAATGCCCGTTAACCACCCGAAATCAATCCCGAGCCCTCGAAACCCCAACCAAATTTACCAACATATCCCATAACATCATTCAAACTTATTTGTACTCTCAAAACACTAAAAATAACATCAAAACATCAAAATCACATCGGATTCAAGCCTAAGAACTTTGAAATTTCTAAATTCCACCAACGATGCCGAAACTATCCAAAACACATCCGAGTGACCTGAAATTTTGCACATATCCAAAATGACATTACGAACCTGTTCCAACTTTCGGAATTCCATTCCGACCCCGATAGCTTATTTTCCACTGCCGACCGGAAATCGCCAAAAACTAACTTTCGCCAATTCAAGCCTAATTCTACACCGGACATCACAAAAATATTCCGAACACATTCCTAAGTCCCAAATTATCTAACGAAGCTATCCGAGCCATGAAATCCGCATTCCGAGATTCTTTAGCAATAAGTCAACTCTCAGTTGACTTTTTCAACTACAAAGCTATTTTTTAGAGACTAAATATCTCAATTCTTACTATCGCCATTCTGAACCCGAGCCAACTGACTCTAACACATCATAAATAACATAATCAACGTATGACAAGGTAATAATAGCAATAATAATGCAAATTCTATGGAACGACCGACCAGGTCGTTACGAGGAAGGTAACTGTCTCTGACCCAGTTGTCATTCAAACTGGGGAAAAAATATAAAGAAAAGCACATCACAAAAATGAAAATAATTGATGCCTACGTCACCCTAACCTTTCTAACCAAACAAACCAGTGGCACTTACTTTCCTCCCTTGAAAACCATGCCAATTTTCGCCGACACTAATGGAGCCTTGACTTGATTACCATCTCAAAATGGGGTGAAAATCATTTACCCTTCTCAACTTTGTGTTAAAAATCAAACTCCCCCATCAACTTTGAACAATAATCGTTCTCCTCCCTTTATTCTACATAATATTTTTTTTGCCCTTGAATATTTAATTTCCTCCTCAATTCAATACTTTTTTATTATATGATTTTTTTTATGATTTTAGCTATAACTTAAATTATGTAATATCTATTATAAATTATAATTTGATTTCATTAAAATTATAAGTAGAATAAGTAATCAGAGTCAATTAAAATTACTTTATCTTTATGATTGTTATTTTAATGTAATGCATATTAAATATATATTTAAGTTATATTTTTTTACCGACAGAGCTAGAAATTCATATAAGAGGATTGAAATTTGTGAGCTAAGAGAATAGAGTTCATTAAATATATGAATTAAAATTTGCGAGCTAAGAGAATAGAGTTTATTAAATATATGAATTAAAATTTTCAATCCTCTTATATGAATTTCTAGCTCTGTCGGTAAAAAAATATAACTTAAATATATATTTAATATGCATTACATTAAAATAACAATCATAAAGATAAAGTAATTTTAATTGACTCTGATTACTTATTCTACTTATAATTTTAATGAAATCAAATTACAATTTATAATAGATATTACATAATTTAAGTTATAGCTAAAATCATAAAAAAAATCATATAATAAAAAAGTATTAAATTGAGGAGGAAATTGAAAATTCAAGGGCAAAAAAAATATTGTGTAGGATAAAGGGGGGAGAACAATTATTGTTCAAAGTTGAGGGGGGAGTTTGATTTTTAACACAAAGTTGGGGAGGGTAAATGATTTTCACCCCTCAAAATGAGATATTGGGATTAAGATTTCGAGTTTATTTCTTTTTGAATTGCGAGTATTTCGAGTTACTTATTGTGAATATGCACATGCTTTGTAAATTTAGTGCTCATATGTTGATATTATTTAGAAATTTTTTTAGTCAAACAAAGCCTATTTTGATCATTCTTTTGCAAATTATTTTTAAATATTTATAATTATTGTGACTTATAATACGATTTATGTAGCTTTTAAGTACGTGATTTATATTCAAAAATTTTAAGGAGCCGAGTTCTTACCAAGAATTAGTCAACTTAACCCTTCTACTCCGAAAAGGTTCGAACAATTTAAAATAAAGAGAGTAATTTTTCAGTTTAGTTAAAAAATAAAAATATTTATGAAACAATATTGGTTAAAGATATTGAAAGTAATATCAGGAAATTGAATGTGTTTTTTTGATGAATTTTGTTTTGTATATATTAAATATTGATAATGTTGCTTATATATCGTATGAATAACATGAATTCCTTTAATGGAAAATATTTTGCTTAAGAAATATCTTGAGCTAATCAAATACCTGTCAGGAAAAATATTTTAAACTAACTTGCACACATCCAATGTGGAAAAAGAAGTCTCCACCGACACTTTTGGAGCGCACGATGAAGGCAGTACTTTTGGTGTCTCTTTACGTGGCACATTTTGGGCCGTGAGATCGTCTGGTCCTGTGTTGGTGACAAGCTTTTTCTGGAAGCGTAGCCCGACGGAGACAGTACAACCCGCAACTTGCGTGAAATTATAATGATGTTAGTTGTAGTGTCTGTTGACTAAATTTATAAAAAAACGTAAAGAGTAGGGTCGAGGGAGTATCCCTTTTTAATCTAATAACTAATGAAGAATTTCTCAATTCTTCGTAACAATGAGTTAAAAATAATTAATATGCAGCCATGCATATATCTTCTTGACCAAAAAGCGTGAGATTTTATGTTAAATTAATTAAAAAATAAGAAAAGTAAAGGATAAATCCTAGCCAAGTATAATAAATTACAGACCTAATATGAGCATATAAAATAATATTGAATAACGGTTAGAACCAATTTTGAGGGTATCAAATGAAGTTACTCAAGACAAATGAAAGGATAATGATGAGCAATAAATATATAAAATAGAAATAAATGTAAATAGGAAAAATGTTCACCCAAATATTGAATGAGGTGGATGATTCTTCTCTCTAACAACAATGTGAGACAAATGGATATGGATATAAACAAAGCTTCTCGGATCTGATGCGTGGAAAAGTGGAATAAACAACAAATCGAATCACCGTGGAAAGGTAAAGTTTTGTATTATCTCTCAAGAGTCAATTTTTCACAAGAGTTCTTAGCAGGTTCCATATTACATGCCTTTTGCCTCTTTTATTGTACTACTTATATGTGATATTCTCAAAGACCCTAAAAAGTACAGCAGAAGGAATATTCAATAGAATATTCCTTTTGGTAATTTCCAAGGTTATACTAGCCATTATTCAATATTCTTCACTGCTTGACGTCGGCCTTAGTGGCTTGCTCAGAGGTTTCTTGCTGTTAGGCCCTGGTCGACCTCGGCCCAATTTCCCACATTGAGCCGCGATTCTCGCACTTATACCCTCTTCACGACGAGTATAATTTTGAACCTAGAATTTCAAAAGTGTAGTGGGTTCATGGTAAGAGACTAAAGTTAAACCGTCATGTAAATTCTAGATCCACCTCTTCACAATAGTGCACCTATCCTCTTGAAATATGTAATAGGTTCGATATTTTTGTGCGTAAAATATGTGTTAGTTAATTAAACAATGTACTAATATAATATGTATTTATTAATTTAATAAATATGAGAATTTATAATGTCGGGGTTCCCCTCTGCTACTATTTAATTTTCGATTTTGTTTGAATATTAAACTGGGAGAGCCTACTGACTCCCCATTGATCAATCTATTCTCGTCATTGTAGCTGATCAAGTAGGAGTTCAGAACCTATTTGTGGTTTTTTTTGACAAAAAGGACGAAAATGTGTGTAAAAAAAAGAGTTACATATCTATGTATAACACTCTTTTAAAGAGTGCTATACTTTAACAGACGTTTTGCGCGTTAACGTATAGCGCTCTTTAAAAGAGCGTTATACATATAACGCCTTTAGAGACAACACTATATATGTATAGTGCAGTTTTAAAGAGGGCTATACCTATTTTGTGGGCCCACCAATAAGTCTCATGCGTTTAACTGACATAACAATAATTCAAATGGATATAACGACCTTTAAAAGGGAGCTATACCTAAAAACATTCAGCCCCCCGAGCTAGGCATTGCCTTATATAAATGCTTTAGGATTTTACCAAAAATCATTCAAAAATATTCCTAACTCCCGTTCAAATTTTTCTTCTTGTTAAATTCTCAAGCTTTTTTTTCATAATGTCTGAAGAGCGAAAAGTAATGGTTTGATTATATTGGGGGCTTGAGGTTGTGGTGGTGAATAACTCTGTGAGATATAGTTTATCTCCACAGTGTCATGTTAAGTTGCCACTTACAATGGAGTACAATAGATTGATATCGTTGTTATGTAATAAAATGAGTGTGAGGAAACGTTCGGCTAACCTTAAAGTAACCGGAAGATATCTGTATTCTGTCACTCCGCAAAGGGTTGCTTGTTACGCTGAGTTTAATGATCACGCTCAACTGTGTCTAAGTAAAGACTAAGCGGGCGTTGCAAATATAATCCGGGGTATTATGCCCAGAGTCGAATCCCACAAGGAATTAACGTATCAAAAGAAGTTTGTAAAGTACTAAATTCTTATTAGTCAACCTCCTCAAACTTTATGAATAACAAATGGTGTTGTGATTACTACTACAGCTAACTAAATCTATAAAACTAAAAGTAACTAACAAGCAGTTGTAAGCAATTGGAATAAAAGTCTAAGGTAATGGTTTCCCCCGTTGGTTCTTTCCCTAGTTGTATGTTCCTATAGCTTTGATTTGGTTGTCTCTATCAATCATGAACTCTCCAGTTATCGTAAATCTTTCTCAAGCATTTATGACAATTTACTAGACGCACTCTCTCGAGCTACGCTAGCTATATTTGCGTTACGGTTCACGTTAGATTGCACCCGAGGTATATTATCTCTAACCCAACCTCTAAACCCTCGGTTATGACTCTCGTCTATACTCCGGGAGTGGTGTTGTTAAACAACTACCTAAATATGCACTCTTTCGCAAGCAGATACATAATAAATAGGCACAGCTAGTTGAGGGCCCTTCAACAAACTATAATCAAAACGTAGTTGAACAAATAAAGATCAATAACCAACTCAAAACTATATTAACATGCCAACAAGTTCATCTCCAACGGGTTCCACCAAAACCTTAGATTAAAGTATTTAGCTACTCATAATAATAACAAAAACTACAAAAGAATTCATAGTCAATGGTAAAAGAATAAAAGAGGAGAATAAAGATTGATGCCCAATTTTCCTCCTTGCCTCTTGCCCTTGCTTTTGATGTTTTCCTCTTTAAAAACTGATTCTCCCCTCTCTTGGGCGAATTCCTTAAGTTTATATAGGGTTTGGGGCTTAAAATCCCGTATTTTGCACATTAGTCCTTGAAATTTACGCGTCTTGCCGCGGTTGCGCCGGGGTCGCTCCAGGACCGCGGCCAAACAAGCTCTCTGAACCTGAGACTGCCTTCCGCCGTTGTTGCACCGCGGTCGCGGTAGGACCGCGGCCCTGTTCCATTTGGAATTTGGAAAAATGTAAAACATAAAAGTTGTAGCCCTTTGAGTTATCTTTCCAACCATATATTGTATAGCCCAAATGGAGTNGGTCGCGGTTTCGATCGCGTTTTTGACCCTGTTCCGTTTGGAATTTGGAAAAACGTAAAACATGAAAATTGTAGCCCTTTGAGTTAGCTTTCCAACCATTATATAGCCCAAATGGAGTTCGTAGCAAATAATTATGTCCATTTTACTATACAGTGCGCAATATGCCTCCTCTAGTCTTCGTTTGTTCTCAACTATCAAATTTGACCCCCGAATGATATTCCTGGTATAGTAGATGCTATCACACATACAATCATACTCAATTCGATGGAATTGTTTGATCTTAAAGGGGATCTTCTATAATTTC